>JAJAQF010000209.1:0-50410 GCA_020510985.1 Pholidichthys leucotaenia | reverse complement strand
ACGCAGATGGAAGAAGGACAAACAGCAGGTGTCACTGCAGGTTTTAAAAGACTGCTGGCGTCAGTATCAAAATACTGTCAAGCAGGAAAAAAGCAAATACTTTGCTAATATTGTTTTTATCTCATTGTCATAATCAACGTGTTTTATTTAACACTATTGACTCTGTTCTCAACACCCCACAGACTGACTGTCTGGAGCCTCCTCTGAGTTATGCAATGATTTGATGAACTTTTTTATTGATAAGGTGGCCACCACCAGGGCTCTCATCTCACCTCCTGCCTCTGATCCCTCTGTCTCTGTCCCTTGTTCTGCTGTTTTTGATCAGTTTGAACCTGTGACTCTGTCATTGTTAGAGGACGTGGTTTGCCACATTAAGCCCTCAGGGTCTCCCTGTGATGTTGTCCCTCCTAGACTTTTTAAAGAGGTGCTTCCCAGTAGAGGCCAGTCAGTTCTCACCATCTTGAACAGCAGCTTGTCATCTGGTGTGGTTCCTGCAAATTTTAAACATGCAGTAGTACAGCCCTTGATTAAGAAACCTGGTCTCGATCACACCATGTTGGCAAATTTTAGGCCTATTTCCAAGCTGCCATTTCTCTCAAAAATTTTAGAGAAAATTGTCTATATGCAGCTGAAATGTTTTCTGGATGAACACGGTATTTTGGAGATTTTTCAATCTGGTTTCAAAGCTCTTCATAGCACAGAGAGAGCCTTGTTAAGAGTTTTTAACCATATTCTCTTGGCATGTGATTCAGGTGAATATGCTGTTCTTGTGCTGCTTGATTTAACTGCTTCCTTTGACACAGTGGACCATTTGTCATGGCCTTTGAGCCAATGTCATCCGTGCTCAGGCCATACACCTCCTCAGCCTGGCTTTTATTATGACAGCGTCTCAGCGGGCTTCCACCTGTCAAGCTCCACGGGATGGCTGGAGGCTAATTACCCCTCATCAGCTGAGGCGCTGTCAACCACTATTAAAGGGAGCGGCCCTGATTGCTCAGGGCTGTGACCTCGCACATATTATCCACGCTCATCTCTCGGTGTGGATTAGGCTGGAGTCCCTACGTCCGGCTCCAGCCCTCCTCTCTTCCCTCATCTTTATTCGTAAGTGTATCTTTTGTATTATTTGTGTTTTGCCCCACGAGGCCCTGTTCCTTTTCCCTTATTATTAATAAACGATGCAAACTCACTGGTTAGCCCTTGGCTCTTAGTTATGGCTCGCCAGAGCCATACATAACAGTAGGTCACAGCCAGTGAGGTGCCGGCTGCCATGAGTTTGTTTAAATTGGACTGTTGTTCCTACCTGTCTGGGTACCGTGCTGGAGACATGCCGTCGCGAAGGGCCCGCACTCAGAGTCAGAGCGACGATCTGGCAGACACTCTTGAGTGCGTGGACGAAATCCTCATCACCGCCTCCCTCCTCGACTTCAACAGCGACGTGCCCCAGTACCTGGACCGAGCTGAGGACATTCTGAATCATCTTCCCCGCTTCGCGAATCACCCTGAGGTAAGCGTGAGGAAAGATGACATCGCTGCACAGCGCGAGATACTCCATGGGCTGGAGGGAAATCCTGGCAGGAAGCCGAAGAGGAGGAGACGTCGCCCCTCGCTTCGGGATCCCGCTCCTGTCTCCGTTCCGGCCCGGGAGTTCGCACCATCCGGAGGTCTTTCCCCATCGGGCACGACGTCACTCGGGATTCCCCCAGAGGAGCTGCAGCTGACAGCAATCAAGATCTGGGACCGAGTGGCTGCTGCTTGCTCTGCTGTGCATCCATCTGTAATTATGAAGCATGTGGCGGCGACAGTCAGACTAGTGGAGAGGAATCCCAGGCGAGGTGACTTTCCTGAGTTCGCCAACCTCCTCGCTTCTGTCTCCACCTTGGAGCAGCGATTCCCGGGCCTCACCTTCGCCTCGCCCTCCGCCAGAAACCGTCGTCACCTCCACAACCCTCCTCAGCGTGAATCCCGTCCGGATCCAGTTCCGGGTCACCGCAAGGGCTCAATCCCCCGCACAGCTGCCAATCCTGCGCCTCCTCAGAGGGGAATCCCCGCAGCATCATCCCCCGGGCCATCTTCTCCTGCTGTCCCGTCAGCACTCCTTGCCCGGCTCATCTCGGCTGTCGCCCCCTCCTCCTCGTCACCTATCCCGCCTGCTGTGTGTCTCTGGAGTCCTGTTTCAGCAAGTCCCATCCCGGAACCATCTCGAGTAGCTCCCCGTCGTCCTCCCAGGGGGCCCTATGTCACCGTCCGGCGGGGGAAGGGAGGAGCAACGTCCGCCGCAGCAGGCACCATCCAGCCTCCAGGGGACAGGCAAGTCCAAACTCATCCATATTCTCATTATTGTGATTTGCTTTGTCAGACTCCTGGGGGTGGAGTTCGGGGTTCGCAGCCCCCCAAGCTCCCACCACCTGCTGTGGTTTTTAATGATTAATCCCGCATCCTCTGTGTCTCCCTCCGATGAGCGGTCCTCGACGCCAGGCCAACGTCGCCGGATTAGGAGGAGGCCTGCGGTTCTGGAGAGCCTGGTTCCGGTCCCGCAGCCCCGTCGTGGGTGGAGGAGAGTGGACTGCAGCGTGGAACCTGCGCAGACGAGGAAGCGTCCCCAGGTCTCCACACACGAGCGGTCCAGTCCAGCGGGTCGAGGGTCCCTGCCACCACGCCGTGCTGGCCATCGGCGTGGGTATCGGTGCCAGAGGATCAAGAGGCTGCGGACACCATCATGCCAGCTGCGGAGCCCGACGTAGCTGAGTGGGAGCCTGATGACGACCTCCTGCCGTCTGAGCCCGGATCTTCGCAGTCCTTTGCGTCAGAACCCGAGATCAGGCAAGTGCTCTGTTTTGTCTTTCTCCTTTCAGTCCTAGAGCATTTTTGCCTGTCTCTTGCGGAGACGAGCCGGGTGCAGCCACCCGCTGCGTCCGAGCTTGTCTCGCCGGGTTCTGGCGCTGCCGGTGATCCTGATCCCGGTTCTTCTCTCTCTCCCGAGCCTTCTCCCAGGGTCCCCGGCGAGGAGCTGCTTTCGCCCGCTATGCCGGAGGTTCCAGGTTCGGGGTTGGAGGTCGGTTCTGGTGCGGCGCCGACCCAGTCGGGGTCCAACACAGGTGCAACTGTGACCCAATTGGGGTCCGTCGAGGGTTCAGCACCAGCGGTATCCAAGTTCGGAGAGGGAGCTGCAGATCCCCTGCCACCGGACACTGGACCGGCTCATCTTCTCCCCCATCTTCGCCATTGTCCTCATCATCACCTTCATCATCCCCCCAAGCCTTCTCCACCAGGAGCCGTATGGACCCCTCACTTTCGGCCCCGTTTCCCCCTCACTATTCCCCTCTACAGGGAAGCCGTTGCCTTTCTCTCCCCTGCGGTCCTGATGGCTGAGAGATGCGGGTCGGCCGCCAGAAGGACTGCCACACCCATTTGGCTCTCTGGTCCGGCCACCCGACCCACTGGACACTCTCTATTCAGTCTCTATTCACTCTCTATTCACTCTCTATTCACTCTCTATTCTATTCAGTCGGCCGGACCAGGCGGCCTAGTCCGGCCGCCTGAAGCAGTTTTTTCTGGCCTGGGATTCGGGTAGGCCGCCTGAATTCTTCCTGTCACCCCTGTTGGCGGTTTGGACGCTGGGTGCGGGGAGACCCCCCAAACTGTTATTTCACCTGTCATCGATGTGCCTTTGGTTCCTTTGTGACTTTGTGAGTGTACAAGTATGCTATTATGATTTCTTGTAGTCCTATCGCGGTTAGCGTGTCTTTTTTTTTTCTTCCCCTCTCCTGTTTGAGGGATATTCTGTATATGCTAGATTACGCCTTAGGAGCCTCTGTGTTTTCCTTTTAGGTCTCCTGTGGTTGCATTTTTTTTTGTTGGGTCCTGTCTGTATATAATCGGCATTTTATGGAGTATTGTGTTTTTTTTCTTCCCATACTCTGTAATTTGTTGAGGTTAGCAGCGAGCCTCTGACAACTAAGTCCAACTCATAGCCTGCCCGTGTGGTTTAGTCTCTAAGCCCGGCGGAACTGCTTTTACTAATAGGAGAAGGGGCGAGGGCAGATCTCTGGCGCCTTAAAACCAGATGCTTCGGGTAGATGGTGGCTCGTCAACCTGGGAAGGTAGCCCATCTAGGGGAAGGTAAACCCTGATTTCAAACCTCCGCTGCCTTGCGGCATACCCGGTCACGGGAAAGGCTTCAGGAGTCAACCCTGAGGAAAAATCCGGAGTCAGAGCCCCTGAGGCAGTTCTATGTTGTGCTCAACATCGTTCTGGCAGCTCCTGCAACGGCGCTGGTGCCAAACTGTAGCAGCCCTGCTGTTCCTTTGGATTCATCAGTGACATGGAGAGGGGGGACATGCTGCACGGGCAACATCTTGTCCTCCATATCTTCCTGCCCAGGCTTGAATCCTACCAACGCCAATGCTGGAAGGTAGAACACCGGATCACTGGAGAGGACACTCCAGCTTCGCCTTTGGCGTAGACAAAACACGGGGAATGACAGTTACCGGTTATAAGCCACCGCTCAATTGGTGTAGAGCGCGGCGCCAGGGGTTGTTCCCGATGGTGGGAGGGATCATCGGATCTCACTGGACAGCTACCGCCCGCCTCAAGCTGGGTAGCCCCCAGCCAATAAGGTGTTGTCCCGCCACACCTTGCTTTCCTCATTGGGTGCATGGGGATGAGGAGAAGTCTGAACAGCAGGCTGAGAACCTTCGCACCAGGCAAGACAGTAAAGCAAAAGAGACCAACTCTAAAACTGGGAACTTGGAACGTCCGCACTATGATGACAGGACTCGCTGCTAACCTCAAGGACATCAACAACACCAGGAAGACTGCCATCATTAATAATGAGCTGAAGAGACTGGGAGTGGATATCGTCACTCTCCAGGAAACACGGTTGGCTGACGTAGGCACACTGAGAGAGAAGGACTACACATTCTACTGGCAGGGAAAGGGCAGTGACGAACACAGGGAACACAGAGTGGGCTTTGCAGTGAAGAACACCTTGCTGAAGATGGTGGAACCGGGCAGCACTGGCTCTGCACGACTCCTCACCCTCCGCCTGAACACCACTCAAGGCCCAGTCACCCTCATCAGTGTGTATGCCCCAACACTGACAGCCACACCAGAGGCAAAAGACGAGTTCTACGAGAACCTCGCAACAACTGTCAGGACCATCCCCAACTCTGAACAACTCATTCTCCTTGGAGATTTCAATGCCAGAGTGGGTGCTGACCACGACTCCTGGCCCTCCTGTCTTGGGCCTTTTGGCGTGGGCAGAATGAACGACAACAGACAGCGGCTGCTTGAGTTCTGCACATATCACGATCTGTGCATCACAAACTCGTTCTTCAAGACCAAGCCCCAACACAAGGTTTCCTGGCAACATCCGCGCTCAAAGCACTGGCACCAGCTGGACTTGATCCTGACCAGGCGCACCTCACTGAAGAACGTGCTAATCACCCGTTCGTTCCAGAGTGCAGATTGTGACACAGACCATTCATTGGTGTGTTGCAAGGTCACGCTGCAGCTGAAGAAATTCCATCATGCTAGACAGCCTGGAAAGGCACGGATTGACACCAGCAAGATGGCTCAACCAGAACTTGTTGAGCAGTTTGCCTCCACCTTTGAGAAGGAACTTGGTGTACCACAAGAAGGAGAATCTGCAAAGCAGAAGTGGGAAGAGCTGCGAAACACTATCCACCGCACAGCCTTGGCTACCTTTGGGAGGAAGACCTCGAAGTCGCAGGACTGGTTTGATGCCAAGTTGACCGAGATGACCCCCGTCATTGAAGCCAAGCGCTCAGCACTTGCTGAGTACAAGAAGTACTCAAACGAGAAGAATCTCCAGATTCTCAGGGCTGCAAGAAGCAAAGTTAAGCAGACTGCTCGGTGCTGTGGCAACGAGTACTGGACTCAGCTCAGCCAAGACATTCAAACCACTGCCATAACAGGGAACATCCGTGGTATGTACGATGGCATCAAGAAAGCACTTGGTCCGACTCAGAGCAAGACGGCCCCCCTCAAATCCTCCACTGGGGAGATGATCACAGAAAAGAACAAGCAGATGGAGAGATGGGTGTAACACTACTCCGACCTTTACTCCAGAGAGAACACCGTGACACCGTCAGCCCTTGATGCCATCGACTGCCTGCCATCCATGGACGAACTTGATGCCGAGCCAACCATCGACGAACTCAGCAAGGCCATTGATAGCTTGGCTGCTGGCAAGGCACCCGGCAACGACGGCAGAATCAGAATCAGAATCAGAATCAGAATCAGGTTTATTGCCATTGTTCATGTAGTACACAAACTAGGAATTTGTCTCGGTACAATGCTGCAACATTAAACATGATAAGATAAGAGAAATAAACTATACATGTAATAAAGTGTAGGATAAGATTAAGTGATACTGGTCAACAGTTAAAATATATATTAGCCAGCAGCAGATACTGTGGAGAACTATATAGTGCAGTCGGTAATGCAGGAAGAAAACAGTGATGATTGACATGAGTCTGGTTGAGCTGCTATACATGGTGCACGAGAGTCACTTAGTGTTCAGCAGTCTAATGGCAGAGGGGAAGAAGCTGTTCATGTGACGGGAGGTTTTAGTCTGGATGGACCGAAGTCTTCTACCAAAGGGGAGGGGGGCAAACAGTACGTGACCAGGGTGTGAGGGATCGGCTATGATCCGGCCAGCACGCCTCCGGGTCCTGGAGATGTACAGATCCTGGAGAGATGGGAGCTTGCAGCCGATCACCTTCTCAGCAGTGCGCACGACGCGCTGCAGCCTTAGTCTGTCCCTGGCAGTGGCTCCTGCGTACCACACGGTTATGGAGGTGGTGAGGATGGACTCGATGATGGCTGTGTAGAACTGCACTAACATCTTGGTGGGTAGCTTGAGCTTCCTCAGCTGCCGCAGGAAGAACATCCTCTGCTGGGCTTTTTTGATGAGTGAGCTGATGGTCAGCTCCCATTTGAGGTCCCTGGTGATGGTAGTGCCTAGGAAGCGGAAGGAATCAGCAGTGGTGATGGGAGAGCCTGAGAGGGTGAGGGGGGGCAGAGGAGTAGTGACTTTCCTGAAGTCTACAATCATCTCCACTGTCTTCATAGCGTTCAGCTGCAGGTTGTTATTGCTGCACCAGGACGCCAGCTGGGCCACCTCTCTCCTGTAGGCGGACTCGTCGCCGTTGGAGATGAGCCCGATGAGGGTGGTGTCGTCCGCAAACTTGATCAACTTGACAGACTGGTGGCTGGAGGTGCAGGAGTTGGTGTAAAGGGAGAAGAGTAGGGGGGAAAGTACACAGCCCTGGGGTGATCCGGTGCTGATGCTAGTATAGTCTGAGACAGTCTTTCCCAGCCGCACATGCTGCCTCCGGTCCGTCAGGAAGTCGATGATCCACCTGCAGAGGGAGTCAGGCACGTTGAGCAGGGACAGCTTGTCCCGGAGCAGAGCGGGGCGGATGGTGTTGAATGCGGAGCTGAAGTCCACAAACAGGATCCTGGCGTAGGTTCGCGGGGAGTCCAGGTGCTGCAGGATGGAGTGGAGGGCCAGGTTGACTGCATCGTCTACAGACCTGTTGGCTCGGTAGGCAAACTGCAGCGGGTCCAGGAGAGGGGTGGTGATGGACTTGAGGTGGGACAGGACCAGGCGCTCAAAGGACTTCATGACTACAGAGGTGAGCGCTACAGGTCTGTAGTCATTAAGTCCAGTGATCCGTGGCTTCTTGGGGACAGGGATGATGGTGGAGGATTTGAGGCAGGACGGCACGTGGCATAACTTAAGGGAGGTGTTAAAAATGTCTGTGAATACAGGAGCCAGCTGTTTCGCACAGAGTCTCGGGGTGGAGGGAGACACGCCGTCTGGGCCGGGGGCCTTGCGCGGGTTCAGTCTGGAGAACTGTTTGAGCACATCCTGCTCACTGATGATAAGGGGAGGGGGGGAGGAGGGGGGGGGGGGGTGCCTTAAATGAAGTAGGGAATGTGGAGGCTGTGGAGCTGGAGGGAGGGGGGGAGTTGGACACAGATGACGAGGTGTCAAAACGGGCATAGTGTTGGGACAGTCTCTGACAAAGGGCTTTGTCATCCTGACCTTTAGGAGCCTGAGGCCGATAGTTGGTGATCTGCCTCAGTCCTCTCCACACGGAAGCCAAATCATTAGCAGTGAACTGCTGCTGGAGTCTCTCTGAGTACACAGATTTAGCTCTCTTCAGCTCTCTGTTAAACCGGTATTTAACCTCCCTGTAGCAGTCCCTGTCTCCACTTTTCAGCGCTGCTTCCTTCTCCTTCCTGATCTGTCTGAGCTTAGCTGTGAACCAGGGCTTGTCATTAGAGTAACTCACCCTGGTGCGTGATGGAAGAATGTTCTCTTCACAAAAGTGGATATATGAGTTCACAGTGTCCGTGTACTCATCCAGATCATGCGTGGCTCCTTTAAGCATGCCCCAGTCAGATATTTCCATGCACGTTTCCAGCTTCTCCTCAGCATCACTGGTCCGTATCTTCGTAGTGCTCACAACAGGCTTAGTGAGCTTCAATCTCTGTCTGTATGTGGGAATGAGGTGAACCATCACGTGATCAGATAATCCCAGCGCAGCTCGAGGGACAGCGCGATATGCGTCTTTCACTGTGGTGTAACAGTGATCCAGTGTGTTTAATCCTCTGGTGGGGCATTTAATAAACTGTTTGTAGCGGGGGAGATCGTGGCTCAGATTGCACTGATTAAAGTCGCCAGCCACAATAATCAGCGAGTCTGGAAAACTCCACTCTGTGTGTTGAATGTGATCCGCGAGCACGCGCTGAGCTTCGCGCGTGTCCGCGTCGGGAGGGGCGTACACAGCGATCATTATGAAAGAAGCAAACTCCCGCGGGGAATAGAAGGGCTTGCAATTGATAACAAGAAATTCCAAGGCAGGAGAACAGTGTTTGGAAATTACCGTTACATCAGAGCACCAGCTACAGTTGATGTAGAAGCAGACACCGCCTCCTGTGGTCTTGCCGGAAAGCTCTGTGTCACGATCAGCACGGAAGAGCTGGAAGCCGTCGAGGCGCAGCGCGCTGTCCGGTATATTTTCCCGGAGCCAGGTCTCAGTAAAGCAGAGGACAGCTGAGGAGGCGAGGTCCTTAAAACGCATCAACAGTCTCAATTCATCCACCTTGTTAGAGAGAGAGTTGGTATTGGACAGAAATATGCCAGGCAGCGCCGTTCGCGAGCCTCTCCTGCGAAGTCGTACGAGAGCGCCCGCTCGTCTACCTCTCTTCCGCCGTCTCACTTTCCGAGCCAAACAATAAACCAGATCGGCGGCAGGGGCTAGAAAAACTGGGAGGAGGTCCGTGGGGGTCAAAGTCCTGATATTTAAAAGTTCTTCACGGGTATAAGTGCAAGCAGACACACAATTGACAAACAAAAACAAACAAAGAGCGCAGCGAAGCACCATGTCGACCGCTGTGGGCGCCATCCCCCTGACCTGATCAAGCACTGCAAGACCGCTCTACTGCTGCCATTGCATGACATCCTCTGCCAGTGTTGGAAGGAAGGTGCCGTACCACAGGACATGAGGGACGCCAAGATCATCACCCTCTACAAAAACAAAGGGGAGAGAAGCGACTGCAACAACTACAGGGGCATCTCCCTCCTCAGCGTTGTTGGCAAAGTCTACGCACGAGTTGTTCTCGTTCGTCTACGGAAGCTTGCCGAACGTGTCTACCCCGAGTCTCAGTGTGGCTTCCGCGCTGAGCGATCGACGGTAGACATGATATTCTCCATCCGCCAACTCCAGGAGAAAGGCAGAGAACAGAACATGCCCCTGTACGTCGCCTTCATCGACCTCACCAAAGCGTTCGATCTGGTCAGCAGAGAGGGCCTTTTCAAGATCCTGCCAAAGATAGGATGCCCACCAAAGTTGCAAAGCCTCATCGAATCATTTCACACCAACATGCAGGGGATAGTGCAGCACGATGGCAACGTCTCAGAGCCATTCAACATACGCAGCGGAGTGAAACAGGGCTGTGTACTTGCGCCAACCCTCTTTGGGATTTTCTTTGCTATGCTCCTGAGGCATGCCTTCAGCACAGCAACAGAGGGAATCTATCTGCACACAAGATCTGACGGCAGGCTTTTCAACCTCGCCCGCCTGAAAGCCAGAACCAAAGTATGCGAGGCTCTAATCAGAGACTTGCTGTTCGCAGACGACGCTGCAGTCGCAACCCACACACAGCAGGAGCTTCAGACCCTGATGGACCGCTTCTCCCAGGCATGCAAGGACTTCGGGCTTACCATCAGCCTGAAGAAGACTAACGTCTTGACGCAAGGCACGGAAGCACCACCAACCATCACCATCGACGACTACGAGCTGGAGGTCGTGAATCAGTTCACGTACCTGGGGTCCACGATCAGCAACAACCTCTCCCTTGATACAGAGATCAACAAGAGGATTGGAAAATCAGCCTTCACACTCGCTCGCCTCACCACACGAGTGTGGGAGAATCCCAAACTCTCTGTCAAGACGAAGATGGCAGTGTACAACGCCTGCATCATCAGCACACTGCTCTATGGGAGTGAGACGTGGACAACATATGCCCGGCAGGAAAAGAGACTGAACTCCTTCCACTTGCGCTGCATTCACCACATCCTGGACATATCCTGGCAGGACAAAGTGCCCAACACAGAAGTTCTGTCCCGCGCCGGCCTTCCCTCCATGTTCACTCTACTCAGGCAGCGCAGGCTCCGCTGGCTAGGCCACGTTCACCGTATGGAGGATGGCAGAATCCCCAAAGACGTCCTCTACGGAGAACTGGCAACTGGCAGGAGAGATGTTGGCCGCCCACAGCTGTGCTTTAGAGACGTCTGCAAGAGAGACATGAAGGCCCTGGAGATCAACACAGAGCGCTGGGAGGACCTTGCAACGGACCGCTCCAAATGGAGAGGCACCCTGACCAGACAACTCAAGGTGGGTGAAGAGAGACTGACTGCTGCAGCAGATGAAAAAAGGACCCGCAGGAAGAACCGCCACAGACCCAGCAGCACGGAGACCACCCACAAGTGCGACCTGTGTGACAGGGACTGCCATTCGCGCATTGGCCTGTTCAGCCACAGGCAGTGCTGTTCCAGCAGAGTAGACGTTTAGGATTCTCTTCCATGGTCATCATAGACCGACGGAGGCCGACGACTCTGTAATTGCTTCGTTTGTTCCCTGTCAGTGTTGTGTTTTTTTTTCTCTCTCTCCTCTTTTTCTGAGTCATGCCCTCCCGGCCTGCGCCCCATCCGCCCACCCTGGGGGGGGGGGGGGGGGGGCTTTGGTGTTTCTGGCCGTTCTGAGCCCGGCCTTGAGGGGGAGGTCCTGTCATGGCCTTTGCGCCAATGTCATCCGTGCTCAGGCCATACACCTCCTCAGCCCGGCTTTTATTATGACAGTGTCTCAGCGGGCTTCCAGCAGTCAAGCTCCACGGGACAGCTGGAGGCCAGTTACCTCTCATCAGCTGAGGCGCTGTCAACCACTATAAAAGGGAGCGGCCCTGATTGCTCAGGGTTGTGACCTCGCACACATTATCCACGCTCATCTCTCGGTGTGGATAAGGCTGGAGTCCCTACGTCCAGCTCCAGCCCTCCTCTCTTCCCTCATCTAAGTGTATCTTTTGTATTATTTGTGTTTTGCCCCACAAGGCTCTTTTCCTTTTCCCTTATTATTAATAAACGATGCAAACTCACCGGTTAGCCCTTGACTCTTAGTTATGGCTCGCCAGAGCCATACGTAACACCATCATGTTTTAATTTCCCGTTTGCAGCACCTAGTGGGCATTTGTGGCACTGCGCTCAACTGGTTTGGATACTATCTGTCAGACAGGACTTTTAAAGTTAGCATGTCTGGGTTTGAATCCTCTTCTGCTCCTCTGCCTTATGGGGTCCCACAAGGGTCAATTCTAGGCCCCATGCTTTTTTCTTTGTACATACTTCCACTGGGTTCCATTTTTAACAAGCATGGTATCTCTTTCCACCTGTATGCTGATGACTGTCAGATTTATGTCCCTCTAAAACAAAAGGCTGCCTCATCAGTAAACTCACTCCTGGCGTGCATTGAAGACATGAAATCTTGGATGGCCCTAAACTTCCTAAGTTTTAATGATGATTTAATGATTTTAATGACTGAAGTGATGGTGTTTGGACCTATTCACCCCTGTGAGTCCCCTTCTGTATACTTGGGCCCCCTTACTCCTTATGTTAAATCCACAGCTAGGAACCTTGGTTTTATCATGGACAATGATTTTAAATTAGACACGCAGATTCATTCTGTGGTAAAATCCAGCTTCTTTCATCTAAGGCGTTTAACAAAAGTAAAACCCATTCTCTCTAGACCACACCTGGAAACAGTAATCCATGCTTTTATTTCATCTCGGCTGGATTACTGTAACACACTTTACGCCAGTGTCAGCCAGTCATCTATTTCCCATCTGCAGCTGGTTCAAAACGCCGCTGCTCGTCTTTTAACAGGTACACGAGGAAGAGATCACATCACACCCATCTTAGCTTCACTCCACTGGCTGCCCGTGTATTTTAGAGTTCATTTTAAAATTCTTTTATTTGTTTTTAAATCCTTGAATGGTCTTGCTCCACCTTACCTCTCTGAGCTTCTCAAATCAAATCAAATCAAATCAAACTTTATTGTCATATTGCTGTACATACAACTGTAGTGCAGGCAAGATGAAATTGCGTTTCTCTCGGCATCCATATAAGAAGCAGCATGATTAAGACACACTCCCACATAGCTCCACCCCCCCCCCACCCCCCCGTCCATTCACATATCCCTGAGACATACTTGGGGAAAAAGAATAACTAACTATAATATACAAAATGTCCATGGGTGCAGTAGTGTGTATGTGAGATTCCGGGTCAGCTGTTCAGCATCCTGACAGCTTGTGGGAGGAAGCTGTTGATCAGTCTGGTGGTTCTGCCTCTGATGCTCCGGAATCGTTTACCAGATGGAAGAAGTTCAAAGTGTTTATGCAGAGGGTGAGAACGGTCCTTGACAATGTTCAGTGCCCTGCTCCTACAACGGTTCTGAAAAAGTTCTTGGACAGAGGGGAGGGAGACTCCAATTACCCTCTCCGCCCCCTTGACTATCCTCTGCAGGGCTTTTTTGTCTGACATACTGCAGCTGGAGTACCATGTAGCAATGCAGTACGTCAGAACACTCTCCACTACACCTCTGTAGAAGGTCCTGAGGATGCAGATGGGGAGAGAGGCCTGTTTGAGTTTCCTCAAGAAGTGTAGTCTCTGCTGAGCCCGCTTCCTGATCTCCAAGGAATTCTTGCTCCAGATCAGGTCCTGCGAGATCTGCACTCCGAGGAACTTGATGTTCTCTACTCTCTCCACTAAACGGCCGCCGATGCTGAGGGGGACGTGCTCAGGCTGTGACCGCCGGAAGTCGATAATCATCTCCTTCGTTTTGTCCACGTTGAGCACCAGATTGTTCTCCCTGCACCAGCCCCCCAGGTCTCTCACTTCTTCCCTGTACATTGATTCCTCATCCCTCTGAATAAGTCCCACCACCGTGGTGTCATCTGCAAACTTAATAATCTGGTTCCCCTCGTGTTTGGATACACAGTCATGTGTTAGGAGTGTAAACAACAGTGGACTGAGTACACAGCCTTGAGGGGTTCCGGTACTCAGCGTGACAGAGTTGGAGATGTTGTTTCCAACCTGGACAGACTGAGGTCTCTCAGTCAGGAAATCCAGGATCCAGAGACATGTGGCAGTGTTCAGACCGAGAAGGAGTAATTTCTCTATCAGTCTCTGGGGAATAATGGTGTTGAATGCTGAACTGAAATCAATGTACAGGAGTCTGGCGTAGGTGTCTTTCTGGTCCAGGTGGGTGATGACAGAGTGTAGGGTGGTGACTATAGCATCCTCCATGGAGCAGTTTGAACGATATGCAAACTGGAGCGGGTCGTGTGATGCAGGGAGGCAGGCTGTAATGTGTGGTTTGACAAGCCGTTCAAAACACTTCATCACAATTGGTGTCAGTGCAACAGGACGATAGTCATTCAAACAGGACACCACTGGTTTCTTTGCCACCGGTACAAGCATTCTGCATCCCTCCACTCCCACCTGGTCCCTTAGGTCAGCTGAACAGCTGCTTTTGGAGGTACCAAAGGCGAGGTGCAAGCTCAGAGGGGACAGAGCCTTTTCAATCATGGCCCCCAGGTTATGGAATGATTTACCCCTGGACATCAGACAAGCACCTTCACTGTCCATTTTAAAACACGTCTTAAAACACACTTTTACTCCCTGGCCTTCGACCCAGTATGAGACATTGATTTTATTGAATGAAATGGATTTTTACCTCCGCCAAGGAGGTTATGTTTTCATCGGCATTGGTTTGTCTGTCTGTCTGTTTGTTTGTTTGTTAGCAAGATAACTCAAAAAGTTATGGACGGATTTTCATGAAATTTTCAGAGATTGTCAGAAATGGGGTGTCCTACAGATGATTAGATTTTGGTGGTGATCCGGATCACCATCTGGATCCAGGAATTTTTTAAAGGATTCTTTTTTTTTTAATTTAACATTAAAAAAGCATCACAGTATAGCTAATATATGCCACTTGAGAATGGCATTTTTTTCATGGTCAAGGAATCTATAAAGTTAGACAAAATAAATGTAGGATTAATATTTATGATGTTAAACACTGTATGGGGGGAACTGTGGCGCTTGGGGGAGGTCTGCACTCTCCGAGTGCTTTTCTAGTTTATTTTATTTTACTTTTTATTTTATTTATGAATTTATTTATTTTTTTTACTGTGGTTCTTGTGTTAGGGCCCTTTGTGTTAGTGCCCTGCTTTTATGTTCTCTAGTGCATTATAAATAAAGTTGATTGATTGATTGCTTGATTGATTGAATGTCAAAAATGTCATCAGTTCAATTAATACATAAATAAATGCATGCATACTGGATCTGTAGGTTCATGATTAAAAGTGAAGCTATTGGGCATCTTACATGAAAATTAAACTGACAGGTCAAAAAGACAGGACTGCTGTCCTGTCCAAAGACAGGACAGCAGCAGAGCCACCAGGAGTTCTGTTAACAATAACTGTAAAATATTCCACCGCAGAACCACATTTGGACAAACAGCTTTCTCTATAAAGGGCAGTCACATCTGGAACACAATGCCAAATGAAATTAAAATAATAACGGACTTTAAAACATTCACTAAAAAGGTTAAAAACTGGCTGAAAAATAAACAAGAATGTACTCATGTATGAATTAATTGTCTGCAAAGTGAGAGTGAATGAAGGGAAGGAATGAATGTGTTTGTTTATAGTGAGTGACGAAGGGAGGGAGGCCTGAAATAGGCAAATGTGAGTCAGGTTGTTATAGTTGTGTATTTATAATATTTATAATATTTATAATTGTGTATTTATAATCTTTCTGCATTGATGTATGTGGTTATTGTGTATTTTTTTTTTCTTTACTTGATTCTCTTTTCTAAAGCCCATCCAGGGACAAGAGTTGCAAATTAGCTAATAGCTATACACTCTATGTGCAACACATCAGATTGATTGTCATTGATTAATTGTCTATGTTTATTGCACTGTCCCTGTCAAATAAACTAATCTAATCTATCTATCTATCTATAACATGCGAGATTTTTTACAAACCTAAGTGGCTGATAATGAGAAAAATATGATAATAAATTTAAAGTCTCATCCAACACACACACACATACACACACACACACCAAGACGAATCCCCCTGACAAAGAAGTTCATCTAGGTGAATAAATCCACACTCAGACACCAGCTGGAATTAACACATTTTATTGGAAAGCTGACTCAGCAATGAACAATACATGAAAAAAAAAAAAAAACAATTTCCGTCATCATCAAAATTGTAACCAGAACATCATTACAACATTAACTGAAAATAAATGATCAAAAAATAATTCAAATCAATTCAATTCAACTTTATTTATATAGTGCCATTTCACAACAACAGTCATCTCATAGCACTATCAACTGTAGGGGGAACCCCCACAGTTGCAGAAAGACCCCAGCAATCAGGTGATCCCCTGTGAGCAAGCAATTGGCAACGGTGGAGAGGAAAAACTCCCTTTTAGCAGGAAGAAACCTCCAGCAGAACCAGGCTCAGGGAGGGGCAGTCATCTGCTGTGACTGGCTGGGGGGTGAGGGGATAGAGAAGAAGAAAAGAACAGACATGTAGAGAGCAAACAGCACGATGGGGACTCAATCTATGGGAGAGAACAAACAAATGTTAATGACCAGCAAAAAAAATATTTCATAGAGAGTGAGGAAAGGAGTGAGGCCCAGTGCATTACTGGAGGTCCCCCGGCTGACTAAACCTATTAGCAGCATAACTAAGGGAGGGTTCAGAAACACATGATCCCTCCCTAATTGTAGGCTATATCAAAAAGGAAGGTTTTAGCCCTATTCTTAAAAACAGAGATCGAGTCTGACTCCCGAATCCAGATTGGCAGCTGGTTCCACAGGAGAGGAGCTTGATAACTGAAGGCTCTGCCTCCCATTGTACTTTTGGAGATTCTAGGTATTACAAGTAATCCTGCATTTTGGGAGCGTAGTGCTCTGTTAGGATAATACGGTAGTATCAGATCTTTTAAATAAAAAGGAGCCTGATTGTTTAGAGCTTTGAAAGTAAGAAGAAGGATTTTAAACTTAATTCTAAACTCTATGGGAAGCCAATGAAGGGAGGCCAGAACCGGAGAGATATGATCTCTCTTTCTAGTACCTGTTAAAATTGACGAGTCTTCTGTTTTAAGCTATGAGTTTCTGTGTTGAACCAAGGAGTTAGAAATCTCTGATTAGACTTTTTCTTTTTTAAGAGGGCCACCAAGTCTAGAGTCTGATGCAGAGAAGCTGAAACACTATCCACCATGTTATCAATTACAGAAGGAGCAAGCTGTCTATAGCTTACTTCCGTTGTGCGAAACACTATCCACCGCACAGCCTTGGCTACATTTGGGAGGAAGACCTCGAAGTTCGCAGGACTGGTTTGATGCCAAGTTGACCGAGATGACCCCCGTCATGGAAGCCAAGCGCTCAGCACTTGCTGAGTACAAGAAGTACCCAAACGAGAAGAATCTCCAGATTCTCAGGGCTGCGAGAAGCAAAGTTCAGCAGACTGCTCGGCGCTGTGCCAATGAGTACTGGACTCAGCTCAGCCAAAACATTCAAACCACTGCCATAACAGGGAACATCCGTGGTATGTACGATGGCATCAAGAAAGCACTTGGTCCGGCTCAGAGCAAGACGGCCCCCCTCAAATCCTCCACTGGGGAGATGATCACAGATAAGAACAAGCAGATGGAGAGATGGGTGGAACACTACTCCGACCTCTACTCCAGACAGAACACCGTGACACCTTCAGCCCTTGATGCCATCGACTGCTTGCCATCCATGGACGAACTTGACGCCGAGCCAACCATCGACGAACTCGGCAAGGCCATTGATAGCTTGGCTGCTGGCAAGGCACCCGGCAACGATGGCATACCCCCTGACCTGATCAAGCACTGCAAGACCGCCCTACTGCTGCCATTGCATGACGTCCTCTGCCAGTGTTGGAAGGAAGGTGCCGTACCACAGGACATGAGGGACGCCAAGATCATCACCCTCTACAAAAACAAAGGGGAGAGAAGCGACTGCAACAACTACAGGGGCATCTCCCTCCTCAGCGTTGTTGGCAAAGTCTACGCACGAGTTGTTCTCGTTCGTCTACAGAAGCTTGCCGAACGTGTCTACCCCGAGTCTCAGTGTGGCTTCCGCGCTGAGCGATCGATGGTAGACATGATATTCTCCATCCGCCAACTCCAGGAGAAATGCAGAGAACAGAACATGCCCCTGTACGTTGCTTTCATCGACCTCACCAAAGCGTTCGATCTGGTCAGCAGAGAGGGCCTTTTCAAGATCCTGCCAAAGATAGGATGCCCACCAAAGTTGCAAAGCCTCATCGAATCGTTTCACACCAACATGCAGGGGATAGTGCAGCACAATGATACAGAGATCAACAAGAGGATTGGAAAATCAGCCTTCACACTCGCTCGCCTCACCACACGAGTGTGGGAGAATCCCAAACTCTCTGTCAAGACGAAGATGGCAGTGTACAACGCCTGCGTCATCAGCACACTGCTCTATGGGAGTGAGACGTGGACAACATACGCCTGGCAGGAAAAGAGACTGAACTCCTTCCACTTGCGCTGCATTCGCCACATCCTGGACATATCCTGGCAGGACAAAGTGCCCAACACAGAAGTTCTGTCCCGTGCCGGCCTTCCCTACATGTTCACTCTACTCAGGCAGCGCAGGCTCCGCTGGCTAGGCCACGTTCACCGTATGGAGGATGGCAGAATCCCCAAAGACGTCCTCTACGGAGAACTGGCAACTGGCAGGAGAGACGTTGGCCGCCCACAGCTGCGCTTTAGAGACATCTGCAAGAGAGACATGAAGGCCCTGGAGATCAACACAGAGTGCTGGGTGGATCTTGCAACGGACTGCTCCAAATGGAGAGGCACCCTGACCAGACAGCTCAAGGCGGGTGAAGAAAGACTGACTGCTGCAGCAGATGAAAAAAGGACCCGCAGGAAGAACCGCCACAGACCCAGCAGCACGGAGACCACCCACAAGTGTGACCTGTGTGACAGGGACTGCCATTCGCGCATTGGCCTGTTCAGCCACAGGCGGTGCTGTTCCAGCAGAGTAGACATTTAGGATTCTCTTCCATGGTCATCACAGACCGACGGAGGCTGACGACGAGTTCTGTCTACCCTTCTCTATGCCTGCGAGACCTGGACTCTCTACCGTCGCCAAATCAAACGTCTTGAGCACTTCCAACAGCTGAAGCTTAGACAAATCCTTAAAACCAAATGGGCAGACCGGGTAACAAACACCGAAGTTCTCACCCGCGCTGCACTACCTAGTGTTGAAGTGTATTCAGCACCGTCTCCGCTGGGCAGGCCATGTACAACGAATGGACTCAAATCGTCTACCGAAAATTCTGCTCTATGGAGAACTCACCTCAGGAACAAGACCACTAGGCAGACCAAAACTGCACTATAAAGACCAACTAAAGTCCACCTTGGCCCAAACCAGCATCCACAGATGGGAACACCTAGCAAAGGAGAGAATGGTATGGAGAGAAGCTATCCGCAATGGCACTATAGCCTTTGAGAGAAACAGATGTGCATTTGAGTAGGAGAAGCGAAGAAGAAGGAAGGAGCACTCGCAGCAGCCGCGGCCTCCACCTTCACTTCCCTGCGGTCTCTGCCCACGCCTCTTCCATCAACGCCTCGGGCTACAGAGCCACATCCGTCACAAGCACAAGTGATTTCTGGAACAGGAGCAACCCTATGCTCGGACACGAGCTGGAGCCGCCGCCGCCGACGACCCCCTTATCCCCTTATCCCTTATCTGTGTCTTACCTGTCCAGGTTTATGGCGCCATCACGTTTGGGTTTGTTAACGTCCAGGAAGAGCTGAGGAGTCAAATTCTCTAACATGCCATCCTTCAACACCTGAGGAGAACAAAACAAAAATGTTAAAGGTGAGGTGGATGCTGAGAAACAACACCGGCACTGATAGGAGCTCCCTCAGGACCAATCAAACGACGACAGGAATGTGTCAATCTCCTGCCCTTTGACCTTCAGATGACAAAACCACCATAGGAACGCACTGATTCAATTCAACTTTATTTATATAGTGCCATTTCACAACAACAGTAATCTCAAAGCACTTTCAACTGTAGGGGAAAGCCCCACAATTGCAGAAAGACCCCAACAATCAGGCAATCCCTTGTGAGCAAGCACTTGGCGATGGTGGAGAGGGAAAACTCCTTTTAGTAGGAAGAAAAATCCAGCAGAACCAGGCTCAGGGCGGGGCAGTCATCTGCTGTGACTGGCTGGGGGGTGTAAAAAAGAAGAAAAGAACAGACATGCAGAGAGCAAACAGCACGATGGGGACTCAATCTATGAGAGAGAACAAACAGATGTTAATGACCAGCAAAAATATTTCATTGAGAGTGAAGAAAGGAGTGAAGCCCAATGCATTATTGGAGATCCCCCGGCTGACTAAACCTATTAGCAGCATAACTAAGGAAGGGTTCAGAGACACATGATGCCTGCCTAATTATAGGCTATATCAAAAAGGAAGGTTTTAACCCTATTCTTAAAAACAGAGATTGAGTCTGACTCCCGAATCCAGATTGGCAGCTGGTTCCACAGGAGAAGAGCTTGATAACTGAAGGCTCTGCCTCCCATTGTACTTTTGGAGATTCTAGGTATTACAAGTAATCCTGTATTTTGGGAACGTAGTGCTCTGTTAGGATAATAGGGTAGTATCAGACCTTTCAAATAAAAAAGGGGCCTGATTATTTAGAGCTTTGTAAGTGAGAAGGAGGATTTTAAACTTAATTCTAAATTCTATGGGAAGCCAGTGAAGGGAGGCCAGAACCAGACAGATGTGGTCTCTCTTTCTAGTACCTGTTAAAACTCTTGCTGCAGCATTTTGGACCAGCTGAAGACTTCTTAAAGATGTTTTAGGACAGCCTGATAAGAAAGAATTATAATAATCTAATGTAGAGCTAACAAAAGCATGGATTAGTTTCTCAGCATCGCTCTGAGACAAGATGCTCCTAATCTTGGCAATATTACACAAATGATAGAAGGCAGTTTAAGAAAAAAGATTAATATGTGAATTAAAAAACAGATCTTGATCAAAAATAACTCCAAGGTTCCTCACAGAACTATTAAGAGAGAGTAACCACATCCAAACTAAGAAGTTGATTTAGAAAGGTATTTCTAAGGTTTTTTGGACCAACTAGAATGACTTCAGTCTTACCTGAATTTAATAGCAGGAGATTACAAGTCATCCAAGCTTTGATTTCCTGAAGACAGGCCTCTAATTTGGCTAATTGATTACCACCATCTGGCTTCATTGACAGGTATAACTGTGTGTCATCTGCATAACAATGAAAATGTATATAGTGCTTTCTAATAATATTGCCTAGCGGAAGCATATATAAACTAAAAAGAAGAGGGCCTAGCACAGATCTCTGTGGAACTCCGTGACTGAGCTTTGAGTTGGAAGAAAACTCATTATTGACCTGAACAAACTGGAACCTATCAGATAAGTAAGATCTAAACCACTGCAACGAAGTTTCATTAAATCCAATATGGTATTCTAATCGATCAAGTAAAATATTATGATCGATAGTATCAAAAGCTGCACTAAGGTTTAAAAGGACAAGCACAGACACAAGTCCATTATCAGATGCGATAAGGAGGCCATTAGTGACCTTCACTACAGCCGTTTCTGTCATGGGCAGCGAGAGCGCGCCCCTCCTTCCCGTTTATCTCTCCTCAGGTCATCACTGTACCCGAGTGAGAGGACACACCTGCACCCTCTCATCAGCCAGCATTTATAAGGAAGCACTCTTCAGTGACTCAACACTGGCTCATCTGGGTATACTGCCTATCAAAGACAGCAAGTGTATGATTCACACCGGTGAAGAAAGTGTTAACCTGTGTGCCTTTTCTCCTATTAAGGTTGCTGCCATTGTGCGGGTGTGTCACCGGGACTGCGCACACTCTTCTGCCACATCACCGCTCATCCACAGCAATCAACCTCCACCCGGTCAGGTACCACTAGCTCCACTCCCCTCACCCTGCTGGTTCATCTATTCCCCACTGGGGCCCTGCCGGTTCACCTTCGGAGCTCACTTAAGTGGTAATTTGGCCAGCCCGTTTTCCCCTTACTCTGTTCCTCCTATTCACGGCTCTCTCCACAGGCTGTTTCCTCCTGTAAGTGACCATTTCTGTAGCTGTGCGTTTATTTGATATTAATAAAGTTCTCAAATGTGTTTGTTGTTTGATTGCTCTTTTTGTTGCTGCATCGCGCACGTGAGCTGATTGTTATCACAATCATGGTAGTTTCAGTACTATGATGGATTCTCTTCAACTCTTCAAATAAACCATTTCCCTGCAAGTGGTTGGAATTATAACTTGTTCTAGCTTTCCTACGAATTTTTTTTTTTTAATTAGAAGACGATTTCTCCAAGGTAAATAGATTTCATCTAATTTAGTGGAGCACCATTTTCTTTCGAATTGACGAGTCTTCCGTTTTAAGCTACGAGTTTCTGCTTTGACCCAAGGAGTTAGAAATCTCTGATTAGACTTTTTCTTTTTTAAAGGGGCCAACATGTCTAGAGTCTGATGCAGAGAAGCTGTAACACTATCTGCCATGCTATCAATTACAGAAAGAGCAAGCTTTCCATAGCTTATCTCCGTTGTGTTGACACATGGCATTGAGGAAACAATCTGCTTAAATTTGGTAACAGCATCATCTGAGAGGCATCTAGTGTAGTAATATTTTTCTTTAGGAGCCAAATAGTCAGAAATAGTAAAATCAAAGGTTAACAGACCCTTCCCTCCTGCCTGCCCCCTGACCCATTTGACATCGCCCAAGCTCCCTTTTGTTTGGTCTGATGAAGCCGATACAGCTTTCTCCCTACTCAAGGCCAAATTCACAGAAACACCCATCCTTACTCAGCCCGACCCTGTACGGCAGTTCAATGTGGAATTGGATACATCAGATATTGGGGTAGGGGCAGTCCTCTCCCAGCACTTGGTCACCGATGATAAGAGCCACCCTAGTGCATTTTTCTCTTGGCGTCTTTCCCCCTCCGAGAGAAACTACAACATCGGTGACCAAGATCTGTTGGCAGTCAAGCTGGCGTTGGAAGAGTGGCGCCATTGGCTTGAAGGTTCTATGCAGCCATTCCTGGTCTCAACTGATCATGAGAACTTAAAGAGTACATTAGAATGGCTAAACGTCTCAGTTCTAGCCAAGTCAGGTGGGCGCTATTTTTTTCTTCTTTCTTCTTTTTTGCGCTTCCTTCACCATCACCTATAGACCAGGATCTAAGAACACGAAGCCTGCCGCCCTCTCCAGATAGTTTGCACACAACTCAATGCCCCCTTGGTGAGGAAACTATTATCCTAAAGTCTGCTGTCATAAGTACCCTCACTTGGGACATCGAATGAAGAGTGAGAAAGGCTCAGGTCACCGATCTGGACTCTGGGGGTGGGCCACCTGGTCACACAGTTGTACCTACCACAGAAAAGGGGGAGGTTATTCAATGGCTCCATTGCCTAAATTTTCCTGTCATCCAGGGGTAGCTAGGACCCTCGCCTCCCTTCGCCGCATGTTCTGGTGACCAGCCATGGACCATGAAGTTTGGGAATATATCAAAGCCTCCCCACAGTGCTCCACAGGCAAGTCCCTGAGGACCCACCCTGCCAGCCTTCTTCAGTCCCTTCCCATTCCCAGTCACCCTTGGGCTAGCATCGCACTGGACTTTGTCACCGGATTACCACCTTCTCATGGTTACACCATCATCCTGATGATCTTGGACAGGTTTTCTAAGGCTGCGCACTTTGTCCCCCTGCGCAAGTTATGATCAGCCTTGGAGACTGCTAACCTGCTCACCAACCACGTCATCAGGTTACATGGTATTCCGGCTGATTTTGTCAGAATACTGGCTGGTATTCTGCAAATCCATCGGGGCCACAATCAGTCTGTCCTTGGGTTACTACCCACAGTCCAACGGGAAGTGCGAGAGGGCCAATCGGGAACTGCAGGCCTTCCTATGGTGTGTCACAACCTCTGACCCTGTGTCATGGAGCACGTACCTGCCTTGGGTGAAGTACACCCATAACTCCGTCACCCCACCCATTCACACCCATCAGTGTGTGAATGGGTGGATTGCAGGATCTGTAAAGCGCTTTGGTCATCAAGAGATGAGAATAAAAGCGCTATATAAGTGAATGCCATTTACCATTTACCATTTACCTCTGTGGCCACTAGGTTATCCCCGTTTGAAGCATCCCTGGGTAACAATCCTCTCCTGTCCATCACGGAGGAAGAGCTCGCTGTGCCATTTGTTGCTGGCCACATGGCTAAGTGTTGTTGCTTTTGGAAGGACACCAGGGCGGTGCTGCTTTGCTCCACTGAGGAGAATGCCAAGTGGGCCACCGGAGGAGGACTCCTGCTCCCATATACTCTGTGGGTCAAAGGGTTTGGCTGTTGACAAGGAACTTTCCACTCAAGACTGAGTGCAAGAAGTTGGCTCCTCATATCTTGGGTCCCTTCATTATTAACGCCATTGTGAACCCTGCATCGGTTCAGCTTGAACTTTCTCCCTCTCTCCAGGTGAACCTCACCTTCCACGTCTCCCAGGTAAAGCCAGTATTCACCAGCTCCCTCTGCCTTCCATCCAAACCCACACCGCCGCCCAAGATGGCAGATGGAGGACTGGTGCATGCTGTTCACCTCATCGTTGATGCTTGCCATCAGGGTCGTGGCATTCAATTTCTGGTGGATTGGAAGGGTTATGGACCCGAGCAGAGATCATGGATTCCCAGGTAATTATCATGGACAATTCTTTCATAAGGACCTTCTACAAACACCACCCTGACAAGCGCAGAGTTACACCAGGAGGCATCCGTTGGGGGGGGAAGGGGTACTGTAAGGATTCCTGTGTTCTGTATCCCTGCCTATCTCTCCCCCTCTGATTCAACTATTTTCCTGCAGCCTTGTAGATCTCCTGCTGCCAATTAGAGAGACCCTTTAAATAGGGCACTCCCCCTTCACTCTGCCTGGTGACGTTAACCTGTACACAGCCTGTACCATGCTGAGTTCAGTTTCATGATATTATTCTGCCTTGGTATGTTTTTTGACCTTTTGCTTGTCCTAGACCCAGAGACTGCCTGTCGAATTGGAATCATCTGTTAGCCTGAATTCAGTCTACCATCCCCTGATCCCTGCCTGCCTCTGAATTCTGCTAATAGCCTTACAGACTGGACTTGGATATTCTCGGATTGCGCACACTCTCATTCCTGCAAGTAAGTCGACTTACCACCGTTATCGCCACTGCTCTTCACTCTCACTCCCCAGCACTCAGGCCTGGCAAGCCTGTCCAAAACAATCCCCTGGAAACACCCCTGCAGCTCCTCAGTACCTTTTTCCCTGGCAACCTGCTTCCCCTGCGTGGAGATCCTTCACCTGCTCCCAGCTGCTCTCCCCTGCAGAAGTGTAAGCACAAAGAAAACAAATTTAAAACCTCATTATACCATTTATCAGTTATACTTACCTGCCCCTCTGCTCTCTCCTTATAGGGTTGCCAGATCCTCGGGTTCATCAATGTTGCACATTATCTTGCACAATTGTTGTAATAAAGATTACTGTTCACTTCAATTATCATTTCCCCCTGTGTCTGCTTTTGGGTCATATGCCACACACCTTAACAAAGCCAAACTGTCATGACCTCGAGATAGCCATCCATGCTTTAGTCACTTCTGGACTTGATTACTGCAATGAACTTTATGTTGGTGTCTCTCAGCTGCCTTCAATTTGTGCCAAACGCAGTGGCCTATCTCTTAACCAGCACAACCAGACGATGGCCTTACTTCGGCTTATTCATCTGAGATTTTAACTGTCCGTGACCAAGGCAGAGCTTTGAGGTTATCCAATCAGCTTTTGCTGGATGCAGGTCAAGGTATAAACACTGGGGTGACCGAGTCTTTTCTGTTGTCACCCCCAGGCTCTGGAATAATCCCCCCCTGACTTACGTGTTATCTCTGAGCTGAACTTTAAAATCAAAACTTAAAACGTATTTATTCAGGATGGCTTTTAACACCCAGTAGTGGTGTAACTTTATCTTTTTAATTTGCTTTTATTTTTAGGTATTTATCCTGATCCCTTTGTTTATGTAACTGTTTTTATGCTGTGGGTGTTTCTAGTGCTGTTCAATTTTCTGTAAAGCACTTTTGTCACCTGTGGGCTGTTTTAAAGGGCTATATGAATAAATACAATACATTCGCACATTAAAGTCCAACCACAGAAATCACATAGACCAACACTGCTGTCATAGAGCACATCTGAATTCACGTTATGAAGTATACAGGAAGCTGACCATAGCTAGGTGAAAGACCCCGCCCACTGGACCCATGGCACAGGCCTCAGCGATCAGCTGCTCCGTTCCCTCCAATGTTCCCACATCTTTGGTTGACACCACAACTTCCACCGACTGGTTCTACCATTCACTGACCCGCTTCGCTTGGTAACCTAACAACACAAAAAACAGAAAAAAGAGTAAATCAATATATAAACAGTGACTTAAAACGGTAACAGGATCAGCATCTTCCCTGACTACACGGCAGGTGTTGCTAAAGCCCGGGCTGCCTTTTCAGATGCACGGAAGGCGCTACGAGGCCGACGTGATGTGCGTTTTGGTCTTTTTTACCCCGCAAGATTCCGGATCACTTTCGGGAATGAGAATCAGGACTTTCATGATCCAACAAAGGCCATGGACTACATAAAGAACAATATCCTGCCCAAAGCTGATGATCCTTGAGGTACCATGTTTGGATTATACAGCGTGAGTCCGCAGGTTATGATTGCAGTGGGTGCGTAATCTGTTAAAATATGTTTTTTTTTTTTATGGTGACGAGAATAATACATTTTTTTTTCCTATCCTGTATTGTTATAGTGTAATGTGTTGAGTATTTTGAAAATTTTCATTTAATGTTGTTCCTTATCGTAATTTAGTCTGCAGGGGTCTGAGCTCCTTTAGTAAATTTGTTTTGCCAATTTAATTTCTGCTCCTTTTTTTTTTTTTCTTTGCTGTGGACACAGCCTACCATAGCAGGTTATGTATTTAGCTGCTAACACACAGTGGCGAGGGACTTAATCCCATCCTTTAGTATTTCGCTTGTTCGATATACATTTTGTTTTTGTGTTTCTTGCGTTCTGATCCCTTTGTTCCCCGGGGATCACATATTATTTAAAGCAACAGAGTCACTATTTGTTACTTACTGGAACCATATTCTCTTAGTCATAAAGTCTTTCCACTTCGATGCAACATTCCTATGTGAAGTAATATTCCCTATGTTGTTTCTGCTGTACTCTCGATCATGGGCCCGCCTCTGCCTCAAAACAACTTTTATGATGCCCTATACTGTAACTATCTGCACCATAGTACTTAAGTTATGAGTCCATTGACAATTATAAGTTATAATGTGAAGGGTCTAAATAGCCCCATTAAAAAGAAGAAAATATTATTACAGCTTAAACGTTTGAAGTGTCAAGTAGCACTATTACAAGAAACCCATTTGTCCGATGATGAGCACCTGAAATTAAAGAAAATCCTGGGCAGATAAAGTGTATTTCTCATCTCACCGCTCAGGTAAAAGAAGAGGGGTAGCAATATTAATACATAGACAAGTTAATTTTGTTGATACATTTGTACATGCAGATGGAGAAGGTAGATTTATTCTGGTAAACGGGCTGCTTGATGGCATACCTGTCTCCCTAATTAATGTGTATGCCCCAAATGAGGACCAACCAGGCTTCATCAAATTACTATTTAACAGAATCACGGAGTATAGTGTTGGTCTTTTACTCATGGGGGGAGACTTTAATTGTGTAATGTCACAACAAGATAGACAACCTCCACCTAAAGCATCCATATCCAAGATGGGCAAGATGCTTAAATATTTGACTGCTGAAGCAGGAATGGTTGATGTATGGCGATCAAAATTTCCAAAAGAAAGAAATTTTACATTTTACTCTAACAGTCATGCATCCTATTCAAGGATTGATTATTTTTTCACTTCTAAAGCTGAACTCCACAGAGTTGAAGATATAACCATCATGCCCATTACAATCTCTGATCATGCCCCAGTGGTTCTTCAGTGGGACATGGGATTGACACCAACTTATAAACAATGGAGATTGAACGCCTCTCTTCTTAATGATAAAGATTTCATTACTCTCATTAAAACAGAGCTCAAGAACTATCTTAATATAAATGATACACCTGGCATGTCTCCTCTTGTACTTTGGGACTGTGCAAAAGCCTATTTAAGAGGCTGTATAATTTCTTATGCTACTGCAAAAAGGAGGCAAAAAATGGCTAAACAAACAGAATTGGAGCATAAAATTAGGGAGCTCGAACATAAGCATAAACGAGGGATGGCGTCTAATCTCTTAACTGAACTCAAAGCAGCCCGTTCAGAGCTACAAGAGCTACTATCAGAGAAGATCGAGGGAACTTTACGTTTTGCCAAGCATCAGCATTATGAACATGGAAATAGAGCGAGCAGGCTTCTGGCTTTCAAATTACGTAAACAACAATCTTCTAATATTGTACATAAAATAAAATCTGGACACAAATATATAGTAAAGCCTAAGGAAATAGCTGAAACATTCGGAGAATTTTATAAATCTCTCTACCAAGATACTGATACATGCCCCGATGAGTCCAATATTGCTCAATTCTTACAGGATATTAATATACCTCAGTTATCTGGCGAAATTGCTGCAAATTTGGATCAACCAATCCAAGATTGGGAAATAAAACAATGTATTTTATCTCTCAAAAATAATAAATGTCCTGGTCCAGACGGATTTATCAATGAGTTTTATAAATGTTTCCATGAAGAACTTATTCCACTCCTCTTAAAAGCTTATCACCATTCATTAGAAACAAAAACAATGGCTGTGTCATGGGCAGAAGCTACTATAGTGGTATTACAGAAGGAAGGTAAAGATCCCACTGATTGCAGCTCTTACAGGCCATTGTCTATGTTAAATGGAGATGTTCGTATCTTGACGGGTGTATTGGCATGGCGACTAAATGACATAATAACTAACATTATTCATCCAGACCAGACTGGGTTTATTGTCGGGAGACATTATGCAAATAATTTACGTCGTTTGTTTAATATCTTATCATACCAAAAACAAAGCAAAACCAAGACAGTTGTATTATCACTGGATGCCCAAAAGGCTTTTGATAGAGTGTCATGGAAATATCTTATTCAAACATTAAAAAGATTTAATTTTGGCCCTAAATTTATCGACTGGATTGAAACCATATACTCTTCACCTCAAGCAGCTGTGAGAGTTAATGGGTTTCGATCTACAAGGTTTAACTTGGAGCGTGGTTGCAGACAAGGGTGTCCTCTGTCACCCTTGCTCTTTGCTTTAAGTATAGAGCCAATGGCCCAACTCATTAGAGATGACAATAATATTAAAGGGGTGCTGATTGGCAAAGAAGTACATAAAATATCACTGTACGCGGATGATGTCCTACTGTATCTGACAGAGCCATCCTGTACAATTCCATGTTTAATGAAAATTATATCAGCATATGGATATTTCTCAGGATATAAAATTAATGTTGATAAAACTGAGGCAATGGACATTTTGGACAATATTTCACCAGAGTTTAAACAACAAAGTGGCTTTCGTTGGCCTAAAGAAGGTATAAAGTATTTGGGTATCTATGTTCCTCTTTCATTAGACAAGATATTTGATGCAAATTATGGTAGGATAATTAGTACTATAAAAAATGACCTAAACCGTTGGTCATCATTGCCTTTGTCTCTCCTAGGTCGCATAGAAGCCATTCGTATGAATGTTCTGCCTAGGCTTTTATATCTGTTTCAAATGCTACCAATACTAATACCTAAGTCAACATTTGAAGAAATGGACAAAACATTCTCAAAATTTATATGGCAGGGCAAGCGCCCTCGGATAAAATATAAAACACTTCAAAGACTTAAGGAAGAAGGGGGGCTTAACCTGCCAAACTTGAAACATTATTTTTGGGCTTCACAATTAAAACCATTGATTTCATGGATGCAGAATGACATTCATACGAGATGGGTGGACATTGAACAAAACCTGAGCCTCAAACCACTACAAGCTTTGCCATTTGCTAATATTCCAGTAGTGGGCTTATCAAGGTGGACTAAAACCACACTTGATATCTGGAAGAGGGTTGGAATTGCCTTTAAGTTACCAACTAGTCTATCTGCCTTGTCTAGTATTGGGCATTTAAAATCCTTTATACCAAGCAGATTGGATACGAACTTTCTCAAGTGGGCTGATCATGGGCTTATTTACATACATCAGTTAATCGATAAGGATGGTTTTGTATTGTTTGAATATTTGAGAAGACATTTCCAACTCCAAAAAAATGATTTTTTCAGATATCTGCAAATACGATCTTTTTTGGTTTCTCATAAAGAGTGGGATAAAGTGCTAGACCCATCACTCATTGAACATTTTTTAATTCAAACTCAAAAACACAAAGAGGATAAAAAAGTGATCTCAAAGTTATACAAAATATTTGGTTTAATGGCTCAAAATAAACCTATTCTGGCAAAACAAAGATGGGAGGCAGAGGCGGGTCAAATTTTCTCTGATCAAATGTGGGAAGAGGTATGTACAGTGGCGCATAAGACCACAAATTCAAATACATGGAGGGAATTTAAATGGAAGATATTTAGTAGATATTTCAGAACACCAGATATTGTGGCCAAGATGACACCAAATGTTCCAAGCCTGTGTTGGAGAAATTGTGGTACAGAAGTGCCTAATCACACACACATTTTCTGGTCGTGCCCTAAAATACAAACATTTTGGGATGAGGTGTACAAGGCAATAAATCATATGTTTCAAGTTACAATACCAAGGGACTTGGCAGTAGCAGTTCTTGGCATCACCCCTCCGGGAGTGCATGGGAGAGCACCAGCATAACTCCTAAACATACTTTTTGTAGCAGCCCTGAAATGTGTCACTGCCTCTTGGATGAAAACAGACCCACCCTCCTTCAGTGCATGGCTTCAAAAAGTACAAGAACTTTATCACATGGAGAAGATTACTTACGCACTGAGACTCCAATTACCTACTTTTAAATCAAGATGGCATCCTGTAGAAGTCTCTTTATTGTAGTTACTCAAGGTGGCTATTAAGCGCTTGGTTTTATTTATTTTATTTTTTTTTGACAGATGCTGTTTCTCTTATATTGATGTGGAATTTGTGTATTAAATAATCTTGACTATATATGGTAATTATATCTGTAATGACTCTGTTGTTAAATTTTTTTTTAATAAAATATAAGTTCTAAACAGTGACTTAATGATCCAAGAGGAAAAAAAACTGCATGGTCCATCTGTGCAGCAGCCTTCCCATCACTCACAGACACCTACACCACCAGGGTCATCAGGAGGGCCCACCTCATCAGAACCTGGCACTTTTCTCAGCAGTTAGCAGTAACTGAATATGTTCACTACACACAGTAAAGAGGCTTTCGGCTTTCTACCCTTGTATTTATGCTTCTACTAGTGTTTTCTTTGCTAGTTCTAAGACCTGAAGCCTTAATTCAGTACAATAAGGGTGAACTGTGGGATATTGGGAAGCAGTTTGGACTCTGCATTCCCAAAGCCAGACTTTATTCCACCTGAGATACAGCAGACCCCTGTGGCTTTCATCACCCCCCCCCCCCCCCCCCCGTGGCTTAGAAGATGGGAGGACAAACCATAAACAAAAGAGGGGCAAACGGAGTGGCCTGTGTGCGAGGCTACAAGTTAACCTAGATAGACCGGCGCTTCCCAGTCTATTCCTCGCAAACACCAGGTCACTCGCCAACAAGCTAGATGAAATTCGGACGGACAGCTGTTACGGAGACCTGGCAGGACAATAACATCCCGGCTGCTGTGGTGGAGCTGGAGAGGCGCTCTTTGTTCTGGGCAGAAGGACTGCAGCCCTAGGGAAGAGCAAAGGCAGAGGTTTGGTGCTGTATATTCATAACACCTGGTGTAGTGCTACGAACAATATCGGCACATATTGCTCCTCCAATCTAGAGTATCTGGCCATGAATTGCGGACCATGAAAACTGGTTAGGGAGTTGTGCTGCATTATAATTGTGCAAGTTTATGTGCCACCATGGGCTAAAACTAGGTTAGCATTTTAGGAGCTATACTGCCTGATCAGCAAGCAGATGAACACTAACCCAGAGGTGGCTGTGATCGTAGCGGGGGGCTTTAATCAGGTGGAATTAAAAGCAGTGCTTCCCAAACCCTATAAATGCATAAGCTTTCACCAGAGACACCAACATTCTGGACCAGGGGCCTCATGTACAAAGACTTGCGTGGATTTCCTATTGAAAGATGACATATACTGTATGTTTAAATCAAGAAAACGCTGTAAGCAAAAAAAAAAAAAAAAATCCAGATGTATGAAACCGTCCGTACGCAGGAATCCAAGTATATTTCCTTTGTACATTCTGATCTGCTTGAAATTGAACGCACGTGAGGAAATAGCGGACTCCTCCTCCCTCCCATTTGAATATGCAATTAGATGCAAATTAGATGTTTTTTTAAATTAGATGTTTTTAGCCAAAGTCAAATTCCTTGTATGTGTTGTGCATACTTGGCCAATAAAGCTGATTTTGATTCTGAAATAGTTATGCAAATAGATCTGTACAAGCCCAGCACGTTTGACTCTCCTGTATCCATGATCAGAAATAATGGATTTAATGGAATTTGACGGAATGTGAGTTGGAGGTGCTTCTGAACGAGGCAGAGGCATGTAAAAACGTTTTGTTTGGCACGCTGTCCTCCAGCATTAGCCCCAGATACAGGGAATTCAGTAGGCTGCTCACAGCCGTACAAGATTAGTTTACCGTTTCATTTATTCAGACAGGGATAAGAAGGAGAAGTTTCTATAACTCTGACATATTTAGATTGACGTCTGCAGTCGTCCTCAGAGTGTCAGCTGAGCGCTGTGACTGTCACCATGGGCTCAGTGGTTAAACTGCCACACTTCAAAGCAAAAGGTTGCAGGTACGAAACCAGCTGCCATCTCTTAAGGACCACAAGTGTGTGCACATCCCATTGTTTTTAGATGTATGTTGTCTTTTATACAATCTTATATTAAATGATGAATAAATCAATTTGTGACCAGCTGGGAGGATCAGCTGGTTGAATAAATGAAAACAGTCACAAAGAAGAAGACAATATGAAGCTGTTCAGTGGGTAGCCAAGGTCACCTGTCAGTTGAACACTGATCATATTAGACTCAACAAGTACATATTTTATGTCCAAAATGCAAATCTCATCCTTTCTAGTTATATACAACTTACATGGATTATACACACACTAATGTAAATGAATGAAGTGCGCCAGGGAATGTGTGACACTGTTGCATTTCAAACTTTACACAAGTGTTTATTCACATAACTACTGTACACACAGAGGCAGTTGGGGGCTTGGTAGAATGCTGTCAAACTGTAGTTTAATCAGCGAAAAAAGAAAATCACTTATTCAGATCACGACGTTGTAATGAAGCCTTGCAGACGGGGTGATATTTGGGGTGCACAGGCGCGCTCCACAAGGACTGCCCGTGGAAACCTAAACCGGATGACAAGCCAGTCATCATCCTGAGCCAGAAAATCTTCTGTCTCTAAATACCTTTTCTCTTTTCACTGCCTGATTTGCAATATCCTCTAATCCTCTGTCGTTAGAGGCATTTTCTGCACTTCTTTGCGCTTGCTTTTATATCCACTCATCTAATTTCACCCACTTGGATGTTTGTTCATCATGTGTCTCTGGTGTGTACGATCATTTTCACATCATTATCAGTCTCCCAACATCACCTCTAAGTGTCGCCAACGGACCAGTAACAGTAGAAACATACGTATGCCAGCCATGAAGTTGCCATGGGGCTGTGCATGTTTCCACTGTCATTTCATTCTTGATACATCTGAAATTTTCTGTGGAAAAGGACATACGCCATGTTTTTGTGCACAAGTACCCTTTGTACATGAGGCCCCAGGTGCACCATAACATCCCGGGAGCCTATAAGGCTGCAGCAGCCCTGCACCTGGGCATGCCAGACCGTGTCTCCATAGAGCTGATCCTAGCCTACAAATCTCTGATCTGTAGGAAGAAACCAGCAACCAAAACAATTCAGGTATGGACTGAGGAGGCATCCTCAGCATTACTGGACTGTTCTGAGCACAAAGACTGGGGATGTTTAAAGAGGGCACAGATCTGGAGGAATACATTTATCCTGTCCTACGTACAGTTCTGCACCAATGATGTCCTTCCCACAAGGTCTATCAGGGTCTTTCCAAACCAGAAACCATGGCTGGACGGTACAGTCCAGCCCCTGCTCAAAGCCCAGGATGCTTCCAATAGGTCGGGTGATAGGCTGGCTGATAGCAAGTCTCGGCGAGAACTGAAGAAGGGCATTTAGCAAGCTAAGTAGAGGTACAAACAGCACATTGAGGAGCACTTTGATAATAACAACCCATGGAATATGTGGAGAACCATCAGGACTATGCAGTGCATCCGGAAAGTCTTCACATGTTCCAGCCTTATTCCAAAATGGATAAAATTCATTTTCCCCTCAAAATTCTACACACAATACCCCATAATAACAACATGAAAAAAGTTTGGGTTTTTTTAGATTTCTGCACATTTATTAAAAATAAAAAACTCAGAAATCACATGCACTCAAGTATTCACAGCCTTTGCCATGAAGCTCAAAACTGAGCTCAGCTGGATCCTGTTTCCACTGATCATCCTTGAGATGTTTCTACAGCTTTATTGGAGTCCACCTGTGGTAAATTCAGTTGATTGGACATGATGTGGAAAGGCACACACCTGTCTAGAAAAATTTCTGCTGCTTTGAAGGGCCCAATGAGCACAGTGGCCTCCATCATCCATAAATGGAAGAAGTTTGGAACCACCAGGACTCTTCCTAGAGCTGGCCGTCTAAACTGAGCCATCGGGGGAGAAGGGCCTTAGTCAGGGAGGTGACCAAGAACCTGATGGTCACTCTGTCAGAGCTCCAGCACTCTTCTGTGGAGAGAGGACAACCTTCCAGAAGGACAACCATCTCTGCAGCAATTTGGAAGCCAATCCTTAGTAAAAAGCACATGGCAGCCTGCCTGGAGATTGCCAAAAGGCGCCTGAAGGACTCTCAGACCATGAGAAACAAAATTCTCTGGTCTGATGAGAAAAAAATTGAACTCTTTGGCGTGAATGCCAGGCATCATGTTTGGAGGAAACAAGGCACCGCTCATAACCAGGCCAATGGTGGTGGCAGCATCATGCTGTGAGGATGTTTTTCAGCGGCAGGAACTGGGAGACTAGTCAGGATAGAGGAAAAGATGAATGCAGCAATGTACAGAGACATCCTGGATGAAAACCTGCTCCAGAGTGCTCCTGACCTCAGACTGGGGCGACGGTTCATCTTTCAGCAGGACAACGACTCTAAGCACACAGCCAAGATATCAAAGGAGTGGCTTCAGGACAACTCTGTGAATGTCCTTGAGTGGCCCAGCCAGAACCCAGACTTGAATCCAATTGAACATCTCTGGAGAGATCTGACAATGGCTGTGCACCAACGCTTCCCATCCAACCTGATGGAGCTTGAGAGGTGCTGCAAAGAGGAATGGGCCAAACTGCCCAAAGATAGGTGTGCCAAGCTTGTGACATCATATTCAAAAAGACTTGAGGCTGTAATTGCTGCCAAACGTGCATCAACAAAGTATTGAGCAAAGGCTGTGAATACTGATGTACATGTGATTTCTTAGTTTTTTAAATTTTTAATAAATTTGCAAAAATGTCAAAAAACTTTTTCACATCATCATTATGGGGTATTGTGTGTAGAATTTTGAGGAAAAAAATTAACCCCTGTTGAAATAAGGCTGTAACATAACACAATGTGGAGAAAGTGAAGCGCTGTGAATACTTGCCGGATGCACTGTAACTGGCTACAAGAACAGAAACCAGCAGGTCAGCTCTGACCCCACCCTGCCTGACACCCTGAACAGCTTCTTCGCACAGTTCAACACATCGAACTGCAGGGAGACTGTACACCTACCTCAGCTGGAGGAGCAGCACCAGCCTCTCGTCCTGCAGCTCCACCAAGTGACATCCACCCTGAGGAAGATCAACACCAGCAAAGCAGCAGGACCAGACAAGGTATCGGGCCAAACATTGAAGGTATGTGCTGATCAACTGGCGAGTTTTCCTGGACATCTTCAACCAGTCCCTGCAGCTAGCTATAGTTCCTGTTCCCCTCAAGTCCTCTATCATTCAGGATCCTCCAGAAAAACATCAAGGACACCATCCCTGCTGATCTAGACAGCCTCCAGTTCACCTACAGGGGGAACAGGTCTACAGAGGATGTGCTTCTCACAGCCCTGACCCACCTGCAGCATCCTAACACTTATGTTTGTGCTCTACAAGAATGGCAGCACAGGCTGCTCCTCCTGAGGAGACTCAGGTCTTTTGGAGTGCGGGGGGCACTCCTGAAGACTTTCTACCATTCTGTGGTGGCATCAGCCATCACGTTTGGAGTGGTCTGATGGGGCAGCGGCCTTATGGCAGCCAACAGGAAGAGACTGAACAGGCTGATCAAAAAAGCTAGCTCTGTTCTGGGGCGACGCCTTGACCCAGTGGACGAGATAGGAGAGAGGAGGATGTTGGCTATGATGGTTGATGATGGATGATGGTTCCAAGGTTGTCATAGCCAGGAGTGGCACTGGGGTTAAGCTCCCAGTGCTCATAAAATGCTCCTTACGGCATGCATTTCGAAAAGCCTCTGACAACTAAGTCTAACTCCTAGCCTGCCCGTGTGGTTTAGTCTCTAAGCCCGGCGGAACTGCTTTTACTAATAGGAGAAGGGGCGAGGGCAGATCTCTGGCGCCTTAAAACCAGATGCTTCGGGTAGATGGTGGCTCGTCAACCTGGTAAGGTAGCCCATCTAAGGGAAGGTAAACCCTGATTTCAAACCTCCACTGCCTTGTGGCACACCCGGTCATGGGAAACGCTTCGGGAGTCAACCCTGAGGAAAAATCCGGAGTGGGAGCCCCTAAGGCAATTCTCTGTTGTGCTCAACATCGTTCTGGCAGCTCCTGCGACGGCGCTGGTGCCAAACTATAGCAGCCCTGCTGTTCCTTTGGATTCATCAGTGACGTGGAGAGGGGGGACATGCTGCATGGGTAACATCTTGTCCTCCATATCTTCCTGCCCAGGCTTGAATCCTACCAACGCCCAACGCTGGAAGGTAGGACACCGGTGCACATCGGCCTGTTCAGCCACAGGCGGTGCTGTTCCAGCAGAGTAGACGTTTAGGATTCTCTTCCATGGTCATCATAGACCAACGGAGGCCGACCATGGATGTTGGCTAAGTTGTCATTTCTGCTGGAGTCCAAGTCCCACCCCATACAGGGCACACCGAGGAGCTCATTTAGCGGTAGGCTGTTTAAGCTTAATGTTTATTTGAAAGAGACAATATATACTAATGAACATTAATACAAATATAAGTATGTCAGATTTAGTAATACTGTTAATATGCATCTGTAGTCCCCCAGCGGGTCACGAAAACACACAATCATACATGAGCAGAACAACTGCAATGAAACTGTACAAAATGGATATGCTAAAGGACGTGGAGGAGAATTCAACTCGGAGGAATGGAGGTAGGAAGCGTGGAAGAGGAAGTTTGGAGCTTGGTGGAGTCTAAAAGAAGCAAATGTAGACGTAAAGAAAATCAATCAAGAGCGTTATCAAGTGCTGATGAATCAGAAGATGAACAATCCCAGAATAAAGAGGAGTGTAAAGTAATCATTAAACTTACTCAGGAAGGAGCATCATTTCGTGAGTGGAACCCAATTAAGCTCACAAATGCAATTAAGTTACTGGGAGAAGTTTTAAATGCAATAATTCTTCGTAGTGGTTCGTTACTAGTTACATGTAAAGATAGTGTTCAACAAGGAAAAGCAATTAGTCAATAAGATGAGGGGAAAAATGTGCAGTGTTCAGTATTGGAAGGAAATAAGGCATTGAGAGGAGTAGGGATGGGCATTCGGTGAAATTTTCTTCGTCGATCGTCGGGAGAATTAATGATTAATAATCGGTTAATCATTAACATTTTTATATTAAAAAACAATCACATTTAGGCCTATGATGCCTATACTCTTATGTATTGAGAATAATAATAAAAAAAATACAGAGTGTTTTTCTTCGAGGATGAATTTATTAACAAGACAAGTTTGCAGTAAAACGTGAACACATGCGCATTGCGCAAACGAGGGAGGCTTCAAGTTGCGAGCCAGACAATAACAGAAGACACATACAGGACACATAACGGAACATATATTTCTTTTACTTTTTCTTTTCCTTTGTTTAAAAACAAGGATATCAAAATAAGAAAGCTACACAACAATTTCCCTTTACGTAGGCTATCCCATTATATCACGGCGTCAGAATTATAGGCCTGCTTTTTGTTAAAAAAAAAAAAATGCGCTGCAGCTCCTCCGTGCTAGCATCGAGTTCAGGCTAGCCTGGGTTAGAGATGATGAACCGCCGCCACCGTCTTTTACCAGGCTTGGATGAGTGGTGTTCAAATGATACATCATTTGTGTTGTCGATGAGGTATATTTGTATGCTGCATTGCAGTGATTGCAGTACACTTGGTCATTTTTTAAATTAAAGTGGTCCCACGCAACACTTCGCCGCGACCTCTTCATGATTTGGCGATTGACCTACGGAAGCTCGCATGTATCAACTGAGGCACGTCAGGGTACGGCGATGGTGAAATGTTGCCCCCTGGTGCCCAAATTTTGCCAGTGGCACAGTTAAATGCATTGCATTGTTTGAGGACGGCCGTGCACTAGGCCTAATAACCTACATTCGGATTGTTTAAAAAAAAAAATCGGTTTGTTGACGAAAATGAACTTCCTCTGTGAAATTCTTAATGATCAATTATCGATTAATCGATTAATTATGCCCATCCCTAGAGAGGAGTGATATTGGGCATTTCAACGGCTGTCTCAACTGATGAAATAATGAGGAACTTAACTGGAGCAAAAGTGACAGAGGTACAATGATTGAAAACTAATAGAAATGGCGAAAAATGTGACTGCCAAGTAAGGTGTATATTGGCTACAGGAGCTATGAAGTCAGACTTTACGTTCCTCCTCCACTCAGATGTTTCAAATGTCAAAAGTTTGGTCATGTAGCAGCGATATGCAAAGGTAGACAACGATGTGCCAGATGCTCCAGTGAACATGAATATGGCAAGTGTGAAAGAGGAGCCAAATTAAAGTGCTGTAACTGCGATGGTGAACATAGCTCTGCATATCGAGGTTGTGAAGCTAGCAAAAGAGCAGCAGAAATTCAGCAGATAAAAGCCTGCCAGGGATTAACATATGCAGAAGCTGCTAAAAAGGTGCCAGCTAAAAAAGTGGGAGTGGACTCTAACAGGGAAAGTGTGCAGACTTGCAGTGCATGCAGTAGAATCTAAGGAAGATACTCTGGTTTTGAAAGAAAGTAATTTTGTCTTATTTGTGGTAGATGTGATAAACTGCACTGCACAGACTTCCAAGAAAACAGAAAAAATCAAAATCATTGTGAAAGCAGCAGAAAAATATCTTGGCATTAAAGGGCTACATTGGGAAGCAGTTGAGGACTTGTTAAGTGGGGGATCTTTAAGTTCATGGACATCATGGGGTAGTGGATCAACCGCCAATCAAGTCTAAAAGAAGGAGGAGAATAATGAGATGAGATGCAGATACAGAGTACAGCTCCTGACCAGATAAAGTGATGATATAGAATGAAGTACGTGGGCGGTGGTGCACCTGTGGGCTGGTTGCCAGCCGCCAGTCAAGTCTAAAAGAAGAAGACACTAGGGAATTCCTTATATAAAGAAATAGAGCCGTCAATCAAATCTAAAAAAAAAAGAAGAAGAAAGAACTCCTTGTGTGAAGATGTGGAGTGATGATAATCAAGTCAGTGGCGGTGATGCGCCTGTGGGCTGGTTGCCAACCACCAATCGAATCTAAAAGAAAAAGAAGAAGCACGTTTTGTTGGAATGTCAGGGATACCAGGAACAAAGCAAACATCTGATTGCAGTAATAAGATTTAAGTATGTGGTGGTAATGCACCTGTAAGCTGGTTGCCAACCGCCAATCAAATCTAAAAGAAGAAGAAGAAGAAGAAGAAGAAGAAGAATGATATGCTAAAGTGCAGAGTTAAGGTGCTAGAAAACAAAACATTCAAATGTCACACGAGTGAAGTGCTGTGTATGCGAACACACACACACACATGCACCCAAGCACCTCACGGCAACAACAAACAAGAGGCGGGGCATGTGTGTGTGACGCATGGGCACATACAGTGTATATGTGTATGTCGCAGAGCAACCACTAGTTATGGGTACAGTTTTGGTTGTTTAAAAGCCAATTTTTACAAGTTTAAAAGGCTGTGCCATCCTAAGTGCTCGAGGGAGAGGTTCCACAGGTCCTTCATACCTCCCTACGGCTGCCAGACTTTACAATCTAACCAGTGCTGTTCACAGAGGCTGTATTAAACATCACAACTTTGCACAATAGAGATCATCCCCTCCAATACACAACTTATACAATGACAATTATTATCGAGGGTGGCAAAAACATTGGTCATTCAAATCTGAAATATACTGTTTGGGTCTATATTTATATTTTGCAGGATAATTTAACAAACTGTAATGCTGTTGATACCATCTAGCTGCAATGCTCCTGCACTGTGTATGTAACTGTGTACATATGTATATTTATTTACTGCTTTCGCTAACCAGTTCTTATCTTACTGACTATTGGCGCTGAGTGCTGCTGCAATCCTGGAATTTCCCCATTGTGGGACTAATAATAAATCTTATCTTATGTTTACAGAGACACACTAAAGAGCATCCTCTGTCTCAGCGTGACAGTGTGGTATGGCAGCTGCACTGTATAGGACAGAAAGGACCAATATTTACACCAATATTGTGGGAGCCTACACAGCAACTCCCCTCCCCCACCTAGGTCAGTCTGATCACTTATCTTTGTTCCTTACCCCCAAGTATGTACCGCTCATCAACCGGGTGAAGCCATCAGTGAGGACCATCAAAGTGTGGCCAGAGGGGGTTGACTCTGTACTCCAGGAGAAGTTTAGGAACACAGACTGGAGTATGTTCACCTCTCAGGCTTCCTGTGGCTCCCACATAAACATCGACTCTTACACCCACTCAGTCCTGGACCATATCAACACCACTACTGACAGTGTCACCACGGAAAGACAGATCACCACATACCCAAATCAGAAGCCGTGGATGAACAGAGAAGTGCGGCTTCTGCTAAAGGCACGTAACAATGCCTTTAGATCTGGTGATGCACAGGCCTACACTTCATCCAGGGCAGATCTGAAGAGGGGCATCAAGAAGTCCAAGCACAGCTACAAGCTGAAGGTGGAGGAACATTTTGGGGACTCTGACCCCCGACGCATGTGGCAGGGCATTCAAGCTATCTCGGATTATAAGCCCAGCAACTCCATACCACATTCTATGCTCGTTTTGACAAGGACAATAACAAAAAGAACATCAATTTCCCACCCTCTGACGACCTCCGCCACCTCACGCTCACCCACACCGACGTCCGTAATGCACTGAATCATGTCAACGTATGTAAGGCTGCTGGCCCTGACGGCATTCCTGGGCGTGTGCTGAGGGCATGCACTGAGCAGCTGGCAGGGGTCTTCACCGACATCTTCAACCTGTCCCTGGCCCAGGCCGTGGTACCAGCGTGCTTCAAGACCACTTCTATAGTACCAGTGCCGAAACATTCAACACCATCGTGCCTAAATGACTATCGCCCTGTGGCACTGACGCCCATAGTCATGAAGTGCTTTGAGCGACTGGTCTTGGCACAGCTCAAAAAATGCCTGCCCCCTACACTGGACCCTCACCAGTTTGCCTACCGGAGCAACAGGAGTACAGAGGATGAGGTTTCTACAGCGCTGCACTATGTACTCTCACACCTGGATGACAAGAACACCTACGCAAGAATGCTGTTTGTTGACTTCAGCTCAGCATTCAACACAGTTATCCCCTCCAAGTTTATCACTAAACTTGGGGACCTGGGAATCAGTACCTCCACCTGCAACTGGATCATGGATTTTCTGACCAACAGACCCCAGCATGTTAGGTCAGGCCCCAACCGTTCTTCCATCATCACACTCAGCACTGGTGTACCACAGGGCTGTGTGCTTAGCCCATTCCTCTACTCCCTCTTCACCCATGACTGCAGGCCTATGTATGGATCCAATTCCATCATAAAGTTCGCAGATGACACCACGGTGATTGGACTCATCAGGGACAACGATGAGTCAGATTACAGGGCAGAGGTCGAGCACTTGGCTACTTGGTGCACTGACAACCTGCTCCTTAACACCAGCAAAACCAAGGAGCTCATAGTGGACTACAGGAAGGAGAGGGAAGAGACACATGACTCCATCCATATCAATGGCATAGCTGTTGAACGTGTCCCCAGCTTCAAATTCAATTCAATTCAATTCAATTCAACTATTTATATAGCGCCATTTCACAACAACAGTCATCTCATAGCACTATCAACTGTAGGGAGGACCCCCACAGTTGCAGAAAGACCCCAGCAATCAGGCGATCCCCTGTGAGCAAGCACTTGGCGACGGTGGAGAGGAAAAACTCCCTTTTAACAGGAAGAAACCTCCAGCAGAACCAGGCTCAGGGAGGGGCAGTCATCTGCTGCGACTGGCTGGGGGGTGAGGGGACAGAGAAGAAGAAAAGAACAGACATGTAGAGAGCAAACAGCACGATGGGGACTCAATCTATGGGAGAGAACAAACAAATGTTAATGACCGGCAAAAAAAAAAATATTTCATAGAGAGTGAGGAAAGGAGTGAGGCCCAGTGCATTACTGGAGGTCCCCCGGCTGACTAAACCTATTAGCAGCATAACTAAGGGAGGGTTCAGAAACACATAATCCCTCCCTAATTGTAGGCTATATCAAAAAGGTAGGTTTTAGCCCTATTCTTAAAAACAGAGATCGAGTCTGACTCCCGAATCCAGATTGGCAGCTGATTCCACAGGAGAGGAGCTTGATAACTGAAGGCTCTGCCTCCCATTGTACTTTTGGAGATTCTAGGTATTACAAGTAAACCTGCATTTTGGGAGCGTAGTGCTCTGTTAGGATGATACGGTAGTATCAGATCTTTTAAATAAAAAGGAGCCTGATTGTTTAGAGCTTTGTAAGTAAGAAGAAAGATTTTAAACTTAATTCTAAACTCTATGGGAAGCCAATGAAGGGAGGCCAGAACCGGAGAGATATGATCTCTCTTTCTAGTACCTGTTAAAACTCTTGCTGCAGCATTTTGGATCAGCTGAAGACTTTTTAAAGATGTTTTAGGACAGCCTGATAATAAAGAATTACAATAATCTAATCTCGAGCTAACAAAAGCGTGGATCAGCTTCTCAGCATCACTCTGAGACAAGATGCTCCTAATCTTGGCAATATTACGCAAATGATAGAAGGCAGTCTTAGAAACAAATTTAATATGTGAATTGAAGGACAAATCCTGATCAAAAATAACTCCAAGGTTCCTCACAGAGCTATTAAGAGAAAGAGTAACTGCATCCAAACTGAAAGTTTGATTTGGAAAGGAATTTCTAAGGTTTTTTGGACCAACAAGAATGACTTCAGTCTTATCTGAATTTAATAGCAGGAAATTACAAGTCATCCAAGCTTTGATTTCCTTAAGACAGGCTTCTAACTTGGCTAATTGATTAGTATCATCTGGCTTCATTGACAGGTATAATTGTGTGTCATCTGCATAACAGTGAAAATGTATACAGTGCTTTCTAATAATGTTGCCTAACGGAAGCATATATAAACTAAAAAGAGTAGGGCCAAGCACAGATCCCTGTGGAACTCCATGACTAAGCTTTGAGCTGAGAGAAAACTCATCATTTACATGAACAAACTGGAACCTATCAGATAAATAAGATCTAAACCACTGCAACGAAGTTCCATTAAGTCCAACATAGTGTTCTAATCTATCAAGTAGAATATTATGATCGGGCTTCAGGTGTGATGGCAATGGAGTAGGTGTGTGCGTTGCTGGCTCCTGCTATATTTTTTTCTTTACTTTTTAAACCCTATTTTGCTGTAAGCTGTTAATGTTTTGGACATTTAATACGTGCAGAATCTGTTTTGAAATATGTCCAAAACAAGAAAGCAGACTGAAAAGGAGGCAGCAGGGAACAATATTAACACCAGCTTAGCTGAGGATGCTAGTATCAGCCTTAACCCTGCACTTGTTGCCTTGCTTGAGCAACACAGAATGTCCATAGCTGCTGACTTCAAAGCTTCATTTGAACTTATTAATGGTAAGCTGGACAAAATTCAAGCAGATGTGGCGAACCAGGAGCAACGCATTGGCGACCTTGAAAACAACGCGGAGGACGTCAGCCAGCGCCTAGCGGCGCTTGAAGTTACATGCGAGTCAATACAGGAGGAGAACAAACTTTTGAAAAACAAACTTTCTGACCTGGAGGGAAGAAGCAGGAGGCTGAATATTCGTCTGGTGGGTCTGCCGGAGTCCTTTGATGTGGGTCCACGGCCATCTGAATTTTTTTCTCGGCTGTTGGTGGACGTCTTTGGCACACAAACTTTGCCATCTCCCCCAGAGCTGGATAGAGCCCACCGCAGCCTCATGTCCAAGCCGAGTCCGAATGGGAAGCCGCGCGCTGTCATTATTTGTTTCCACCGGTTTCGGACCAAAGACTTGGTGATGAGAGAAGCGCGGAGACGCCATGGGACTTTGGAATATCGTGGGCATAAACTTCAGTTCTACGAGGATTATAACGCCGACGTTCAGAAGCAACGAGCCGAATATAAGGAGGTTATGTCCGAGTTGTACAAGAGAGGTTTTCGTCCTTCTCTTCTTTTCCCCGCCAGGCTCCGGATAACTCTTCCAGACGGCAAAAACCAGTGGCTGGCGTCCGTCTCGGAGGCCACCTGCTTCATGCAAACTATGGAGAGAAACCAGCAATTTTCGCCTTGAACTGGACATTTCTGGGTTGACCAGCTGCCGCGCTGGGCTGCTTGTTACTTCATTGAAGCTGCACTGACTGGACATTGATGCATTTTCAGATGTTTAAAAACAAGGTGAAATTGGCTCCCTATACGTTGTTGTTTACTTAATTCTTTTTTTTAATTTTATCTTATTTATTTATTTTTTTTTTAGGGTAAAACGTTCATATTATGCAGGATTGAAGCCAGTTGTATGGGAGCATTCTGTTAGGATGAAAATAGAGCTGGAGATGGAGCGGTTGCTGTTTTTTTGCAACCGGCTGGAGTGTTGTTATAGGTTTGGTTGTTGGATTTTTTTATTTTATTTTTTTTATTTTTTTTTTTAATTTATTTTTTTTTGTTTTGTTTTTTTGTTATGGTTTTATTTACACCCCCCTTACCCCTTCCTTTTTTTTTTTTTTTTTTTTTTACCCGTACCTCACTTTATTCTTCTTTGGGCTACACAACATAATATATAAATTTTACTCTTTGAATGAATAGTAATCTTACTTTGGTAAGCTGGAATGTGAAGGGGTTGAACCATCCAATTAAACGAAAGAGAGTCATGTCACGTCTAAAGCAATTTAAGCCTGGGGTACTGTTTTTGCAGGAAACCCATTTGCAGGATTCCGACCACTTGCGTTTGTCAAAATGTTGGTCAGGACAATTTTTTCATTCAAATTTTAAAGCTAAGGCCAGGGGCGCTGCTATTCTTATTGATCGAAATATCCCATTTATTCCCTCTAATGTTGTATCAGATAAAAATGGACGATTTGTAATAGTATCAGGTAAACTTGGCGATAAACATGTCACTTTGGCTAATCTGTATGCACCAAATTTTGATGATGTGCACTTTTTTCACAACCTTTTTTCGCAACTTCTAGATTTAAATACTCACTCTCTAATTCTTGGGGGTGACTTTAATTTGTATATGGATCCGATCTTAGATCGCTCATCTTCAAAACCTGCTAGTCTTAATAAATCTGCAACTTATGTTAAGTCTTTTCTTGAGGAATATAGCCTTACAGATCCTTGGCGTTTTTTACATCCTAACGGCAGGGACTATTCTTTTTTCTCTCACGTACACCATACTTATACCAGAATAGATTATTTTTTTGTTGACAATTTATTAATTAATAACCTTTGCTCTTGCAGTTATGATAGCATCTCGGTTTCTGATCATGCCCCTCTTGTACTTAAAATGATCCTCCATGGATGTGACTCCATGAGAAAGCATTGGAGATTGGATCCATTATTACTTACAGATGAAAAATTGGTTACGAATATTTCTTCTAAAATTAATTTTTTTTTGAAAGAAAATAAAACTCCTGGTATGTCAAATAAAACGATATGGGAGGCCATGAAGGCATTTCTTAGGGGGGAATTTATTTCATTGGCAGCATTTAAAAGACGATCCTTAATACAGGAACAGAAGGCTATTTTAGATCAAATCCTGGACATTGACAGACAATATGCTCAATCTCCATCACCCGCTCTGTACAAGGAACGTATGACATTACAAACTAAACTTAATTTACTTTCTACTCGACAAATTGAAGGTTGTTTAATAAGGAATAAGAGTGAATTTTATGAACATGGCGAAAAAACCAGTAAACTTCTAGCTAATCAACTACGTGGTATTAGAGCTAAGCAATTTATTACTGGAGTTAGGACAGATAAAGGAGAGGTGACATCTGACCAACAAGCGATTAATGATATTTTCAGGTCATTTTATTCCAAATTATATACCTCAGAATATACAACAAACTTAAAGGATTTGGAAATTTTTTTTGATTCTATTGATATTCCTTCGATTTCTTCAGAATCTCGGCAAATTTTAGAAGCTCCCATCACAAAAGAAAAAATTCAGCTGGCAATATCATCCATGCAATCAGGAAAATCTCCAGGACCTGATGGGTTTTCCGCTGATTTTTTCAAAAAATTCTCTGATGACCTCGCCCCTTTCCTTTGTCAAGTTTTTACAGAGTCGCTCGTCTCTGGTACACTTCCTCCTTCATGCTATCAGGCCTGTATCACTGTGTTGCTTAAAAAGGATAAGGATCCTGTTGATTGTGCTTCTTACAGGCCTATTTCCTTGTTAAATACCGATGTTAAAATTTTGTCAAAGTTGTTAGCTTCAAGGTTGGAAAAGATTCTTCCTTTTATAATTTCACAGGACCAAACCGGTTTCATTAAAAATCGCCATTCTTTTTTTAACTTGCGGCGGTTGTTTAATATTATTTATACTCCTCACCACAACATACCTGAATGTCTTATTAGTTTGGACGCTGAAAAGGCATTCGATAGAGTTGAGTGGGAGTATTTGTTTTTTACTTTGGAGAGGTTCGGTTTTGGTCCTTCCTTCTGTTCCTGGATTAAACTTCTCTATGCTAGTCCTTTAGCTTCAGTGTTAACTAATTGTCGCTATTCTGACTATTTTAGACTTTACCGTGGTACGAGGCAAGGCTGTCCTTTGAGCCCGTTGCTCTTTGCCTTGGCAGTTGAGCCGTTAGCTATTGCAATCCGTGGGAGCCGGGACTTTCTAGGCATTCGTAGGGGTGGCATTGAGCATAGGGTTTCACTCTATGCTGATGATCTTTTATTATTTCTCTCCAACCCACTTACTTCATTACCCGCTATACTTAATATTTTGGATAGTTTTAGTAGGTTTTCTGGTTATAAAATTAATCTTAATAAGAGTGAACTGTTTCTGATTAATGAAAAGATTCAAGTTCAGGATTTTGAAAATTTTCCTTTCAAGGTTGTTATTGATCATTTTAATTATCTTGGGATATGTGTCACTAAACAATTTAATTACTTGTTTAAAAATAATTTTCTCCCCTTACTTGACCAGTGCAAGTTAATACTTTCCAAATGGTCCCCATTATCCTTGTCTTTAATTGGCAGAATCAATTCTGTAAAAATGATGTTACTTCCAAAGTTTTTATATTTGTTTATTCCTAAATCCTTTTTTAAGTCTTTGGACTCTCTGATTACCTCATTTATTTGGAATGGTAAACATCCGAGATTGAGGAAAGTTTTTCTTCAAAGACCCAAATCAGTAGGTGGCATGGCTCTGCCTAACTTTCAATATTACTACTGGGCAGCAAATATCAGGTGCATGTTATATTGGAAACATTTTTATCTGGAACCCAAATCACCTATTTGGATCCTTATGGAGTCACATGTGGACAATCAAACTTCCCTACCGGCAATTTTAGGTTCACCACTTCCCCTTGCTTTGTCTACACTGGGTAATAATAAAGTAGTTCGTCAGTCTCTTAGAATTTGGTCTCAATTCAGGAAAAATTTCGGTCTTCAGTTTTTTTCCATTAGAAGTCCAATTGCCGCAAATCATTTATTTACCCCATCAACTATTGATAGTGCATTTCATATATGGCACAGAAAAGGTTTAAAATATTTTGCGGATTTATATTTTGATGGTCAATTTGCAAGTTTTTCTCAACTTTCCACCAAATTCGACATCACTTCTACACATTTTTTCCGCTTCCTCCAGGTCAGACATTATGTGCAAACCATGACAAAACAATTCCTTCAAAAACCTTTTGATAATCCTCTAGATGATTTTTTATTAGTTAAACCAACTTCTAAGGGGGTAATGTCAGTTTTATATAATTTAATTTCAAATTTACAATCTTCTTCTCTGGCCGCTATCAAATTGAACTGGGAACAAGATCTTAATTTTACTTTTACTGATGAACTGTGGGACTCTATTCTTGGCCAGGTTCACACTGTATCAATGTGTGCTCGTCACGCTCTTATTCAATTTAAGATTGTACACCGGATGCACCTGTCTAAGGTTAAGTTAGCATGTATTTACTCGGATATAGACCCAACTTGTGAAAAGTGTGGTAGCGCTCCTGGCACTTTGCTTCACATGTATTGGTCCTGCCCTGCATTGATGAATTTTTGGCATTCTGTTTTTATCACTATGTCTGAAGTCCTGCAATATCAAATTAAACCTGATCCATTATGCGCCATTTTTGGTGTGGCTCCAGAACTTGTCTTGCCAAGTTCCAAATTAAAAGTATTCAAATTTTCATTATTATTGGCCAGACGTGCTGTATTACTGAAGTGGAAAGACTCTTCGCCCCCTTCACATTTACAGTGGATAAAAGATATAATGTCCTGTTTGGATTTAGAAAAAATCAGATATACAGTCTGTGGCTCTGAAAACAAATTCTATAAATTATGGCGCCCGTTTCTTGATTTCTTTGAAAGACCCACGATTATAGTTTCTGAGTAGCTCATATCCCCTTTACCCCACCCCCACTTCACACACACAATTTTTCTTTGTATTTTTTTTTTTATTGTTTATTTAAAGGTTTTTGTGCTTTGAAGCATTTACATTTGTTGGCTTTAAGTTCTAGTTTTTTACTGTTTGGTTGAAACAAAAATGAAAATTTCTAATACTTTGTATTGTATTGATACTTCAATTAATAATAATAAAAAGACCTTTGAAAGAAAGAATATTATGATCAATAGTATCAAAAGCTGCACTAAGATCTAAAAGGACAAGTACAGAAACTAGTCCATTATCAGATACAATGAGGAGGTCGTTAGTGACCTTCGCTAAGGCTGTTTCAGTGCTATGATGGATTCTAAACCCAGATTGAAACTCCTCAAATAAACCATTTCCCTGCAGGTGGTCAAATAATTGCGTAGCAACAACTCTTTCTAAGATTTTTGAAATGAAAGGGAGATTAGAGATTGGTCTATAGTTAGCTAAAGCTCCTGGATCTAGCGTTGGCTTTTTGAGTAAGGGTTTAATTACAGCCGTTTTAAAAGCCTGCGGTACATGGCCTAAAGTTAATGAAGAATTGATTATATGAAGAATAAAGCTACCAATAAGTGGGAAGACTTCTTTAAATAACCTGGTAGGAATAGGGTCTAAAAGACAAGTTGAAGGTTTGGATGAGGAAACTATTTTGTCTAACTCACAAAGGTCGATTGGAGTAAACTCATCAAGACAGACATCAATAGAAGGAGTTGTAGTAGTTACAGTATTTAAGTTAACTGTGGGAAGAATCTGATTGATTTTATCTCTGATGGATGAAATTTTATTATTGAAAAAGTTCATAAAGTCCTGACTAGTAAGCTCTAAGGGGATGCTAGGATTGACAGAGTCCTGACTCTTTGTCAACCTGGCTACAGTACTGAAAAGAAACCTGGGATTATTCTTGTTCTCTTCTATTAATGCAGAGTAATAACTCGTTCTAGCTTTTCTAAGAGATCTTTTATAAATTAAAAGATGATTTCTCCAAGCTAAATAGATTTCATCTAAATTAGTAGAGCGCCATTTTCTTTCTAATTGACGAGTCTTCTGTTTTAAGCTACGAGTTTCTGTGTTGAACCAAGGAGTTAAAAATCTCTGATTAGACTTTATCTTTTTTAAGGGGGCCACCAAGTCTAGAGCCTGATGCAGAGAAGCTGAAACACTATCCACCATGTTATCAATTACAGAAGGAGCAAGCTGTCTATAGCTTATTTCCGTTGTGTTGACACATGGCATAGAGGAAACAATCTGCATAAATTTGGAAACAGCATCATCTGAGAGGCATCTACTGTGATAATATTTTTCTTTAGGAGCCAAATAGTCAGAAATAGTAAAATCAAAGGT
>JAJAQF010000208.1:0-50453 GCA_020510985.1 Pholidichthys leucotaenia | reverse complement strand
TTGATGTAACTGGGTTTACTCCCTACGAATTAATGTTAGGTAGAAAACCCAGATTGGCAGTTGATCTCTCGTTCAGACTTCCTCTCAACAAAGATCAGAAAGTTACTCACTTGCAATACGTTGAAAATCTCAAGAAAAGGCTCGAAGAAAGCTACAAGTTAGCTTCACAAAATGCACAAAAGATTGCAGACAAGAACAAGGCCAGGTTTGACCGCAAAATCATTGTTTCTGAACTTGAACCTGGGGATAAGGTTTTAGTTAGAAATGTGAGACTGCGTGGAAAAAATAAGCTTGCTGATAAATGGGAGGCCGACATTCATGTGGTAGTCAAACGTGCAGGTAATTTACCCATTTACACGGTTAAACCCGAGTCAAAGCAAGGTCCCTCAAGAACTTTACACAGAGACCTTTTGCTTCCCTGCAGTTTCCTCCCTGTGGCCACAGCAGAAACACCTGAGCCAGAGCCTATTCACCGTCCTAAGACAAGCCAAACAACTGTTACAGAGAACAATGATCACAAAGAGTTAACTGAAATTGAAAATGAATTTTTGACTCCGTCAAAAACTTTTGTTTTCCTGTTTCATGGTCACGTTGGGTGATCTTGACCTTTTTATTTGTTAAGAGCGATATTAGTCCCGCCTTCCGAGCAGAGCACTGAGTCATGTACCAGTTTTTCAGGTTTTTTTGCACTCTGAGAATGAACGAGAGGCTGTAGATGGTCCGTGTAAAAACCTGTGGGTCGTCTTGTTGATAGGAGCACAAGCTTGAGAGGCCGTGTGGCTGTGTCCCTTGCTGTGTTCACGCTGATACCTCATCTTGGCTAGGTTTTTTGTTGCCGATTAAGAAACTTCTGGATCCTGGATTCTCTCCGGACGGAGATGGCGAGCCTGAACCAAGACCTGAACCAAGATCTCAATTGAAGAACATCCTTCCTCTCTCCAGTGCACAAAAATCAAAGTGGTAACAACTTAAACTGCTGCTTTAAAAAAGGAAAAGAACCCTGAACTTTGAAATAAAAGATATCTTGACTGGTCAAACGACTAAAAAAAGGACAAACACTGAGCTCAGTAGGACATTTTGGGGGTTTTATTTATGCCGGCCGTTGTTATTACTGTGTATTTGTAAATTGTTTTTATTTTGTTTTTCTTATCTAAGATAAGATAAGCCTTTATTAGTCCCACAACGGGGAAATTCCAGGATTGCAACAGCACAGGGATAGCAACACTCAGAGCAACAATCAGAAGGCAAGAAAAAAAAAAAAAAAGCAAGCAAGCAAGAGCAGCTAATATACATATGTACATATTACTATAAATATATATATATACACACAGACACACAGTGTAGAGCATTGTAGCTGGATGGGATAAATATATGAGTATATAAACTCACAGTACGGAGCATTGCAGCTAGATGGAATAAATATGTAAATATATAAACACAATGCGGAGCAATGTAGCTAGATGGAATAATATGTAGATATATAAACACAGTGCGGAGCATTGTAGCTAGATGGAATGAAAATATAGATATATAAATATAAACATAAACATAAACACACCCAGTGCGGAGCATTGTAGCTAGATGGAATAAATATGTAAATGTATAAACACACACAGTGCAGAGCATTGTTGCTAGATGGGATGAAACAGCACAACCGTCTACTTAGTTATCCTACATGGTATGATTATGTGCCCATACATATTGTCACCCTCCGTAGCTACCGGTATTTTCCTAGTTGTATGCCGGAGGGGACCATTGTGTAAGTCTATTGCATCTTTTGCATTCAAAAAACTATTAGGTTGTTACGTCTTTTTGCTATCTCTGCGAGCAGCCCTGCTTAGGTTGTACAGTCTGACAGCCATTGGTAGGAAGGACCTGCAAAACCTCTTGGTTGTGCACCTGGGATGATGTAGTCTGCTGCTAAAAGAGCTCCTCAGTGCATTCAGTATGTCCTGCATAGGGTGGAACTCGGACTCCAGCAGAGATGACAGTTTAGCCACCGTCCTTCTCTCTCCTATCTCCTCCACCGGATCAAGGCACTGCCCCAGGACGGAGCTAGCTTTCTTGATCAGTTTGTTCAGTCTCTTCCTATCGGCTGCAGTAATGCCACTGCCCCAGCAGACCACTCCAAAAGTGATGGCTGATGCCACCACCGTGTCATAGAATGTCTTCAGCAGCGCCCCTTGTACACCAAAAGACCTGAGTCTCCTCAGTAGGAACAGCCTGCGCTGTCCCTTCTTGTAGAGTGCATCAGTATTGTGTGACCAGTCTAGTTTATTGTTCAGATGAACACCCAGGTACTTGTAGGATGTCACCATCTCAATGTCTGTTCCCTGTATATTTACTGGTGCTGTGAAGGGGTTGTCCTTGCCTGCAGCAGTCCACCACCAGCTCCTTAGTTTTCCTCGCGTTGATCTGGAGGCAGTTCCGATGGCACCAGTCCACAAAGTCCTGGATAAGCCAGGATCTGTAAAAATATTTTTATCTGTAAAAATAACAGCCATCATTGCTCATTTCTTGCCTCCAGCTATTTTATTCCACACTTATTTTATTTCCTATTGTAATCCTTACGGCAACTAACTTACGGTAACTACCTAAGTGGTCTACACTTAAGAATTACTTTTACCGAATTAATGTAAGGCAAGGGTAACAATGTCCTATGGACAGACAAGACAAAACTGGAACTTTTTGGCAAGGCACATCAGCTCTATGTTCGCAGACGCAAAAATGAAGCATACCAAGAAAAGAACACTGTCTCTACTGTGAAACATGGAGGAGGTTCTGTTATGTTGTGGGGCTGCTTTGCTGCATCTGGCTCAGGGTGTCTTGAATCTGTGCAGGGTACAATGAAATCTCAAGACTATCAAGGTATTCTAGAGACCAATGTGGTGCCCAGTGTCAGACAGCTTCGTCTCATTTGCAGGTCATGGGTCTTGCAACAGGATAATGACCAAAAAAAAACACAGCTAAAAACACCCAAGAATGGCTAAGAGCAAAACATTGGACTATTCTAAAGTGGCCTTCTATGAGCCCTGATCTAAATCCTATTTAACATCTGTGGAAGGATCTGAAACATGCCGTCTGGAGAAGGCACCCTTCAAACCTGAGACAACTGGAGCAGTTTGCTGATGAGGAGTGGGCCAGAATACCTGCTGAGAGGTGCAGAAGTCTCACTGACAGTTACAGAAATTGTTTGATTGCAGTGATTGCCTCAAAAGGTTGTGCAACAAAATATTAAGTTAAGGTTACCATCATTTTTGTCCAGGCCTGTTTCATGAGTTTGTTTTTTAAAATAATTCTGTTGAACCACATTTCAAAAGCATTGTCTGATTTTCATTGGTTAATTTTCATAGAATTTTTATTTATTACCACTTTTGTCAGATTCAAGTTATTTCTGTGACCACTGTGGGTTTTTCTTTCATTAACAGAGGGGTACCAACAATTTTGTCCACGTCTGTAGATACGTTATTTTGCAGTTTTACTTTCCTTGGGTAATCCCTTTGTCTGTTACACTGTGTGTGTTTCTGTTATTTGGTTCTCTACTGTCATGCTGCTTTTACACTGTAATTTCCCAGTTTTGGATCAAAAAAATCTATCTATCTATCTGGTGTGGGGAACCCATCCCGCAGAGTTCAATAGTTTTCCTCTCAGACTGAGAGAGCATGGAGATCAAAGGGCTGGGGGGTGAGAGGAATTGTCTGAGGAGAGTGAATGGTGAATGCAGGACCTCAGGTAGCAGGGAGGTGTGAGTTGTTTGGGGATATAAAAGAGAGAGTCTCTGCTTCACGAGTTTAATGTTCTGATTCTGGAAGATGTGAGAGTGAAATAAAGTTCATCTGCTCGGAAAGTTCGGTCTGGTTATTTCATCTCCACACTGGTGACCCTTGACGCAGAATGGAACACGAGACGAACACCCCGGAGACGACACGGAGGGGAAACCCCAGCAATGCGTGCGCCATTTTGGTCAAACTACATGACTTGTGGCTGCACGACCCAAAGTCTTGGTTCTTCCACACCGAGGCCCAGTCTGCGCTCTGGGGAATAACGGCAGATGACACCAGGTACTACTACATGGTCGCAGTGCTGGACACTCGCACGACTCAGCAAGTAGCGAGCCTGCTCCAACAGCCCCCAGCCCATGACAAATACGGGGCTCTCAAAGTTGCGCTGACCCAGCGCTACACGAACTGCAAGAGAGCGGAGAGGCTCCTGACGCGCTCCGAGTTGGGAGACGGCTCGGCGGTCGAATGGATGGAGAAGATGTTGGCGTTGATGGGCATGGATGATGGGCATTTTCTATTTGCCAACCTTTTCCTCCGGAACCTCCCAACGGCAGCCAGAGCGGTCCTTGCCAACTCGCCGTTGCTGGCCACGCGTGACTACTGTGTGCTAGCCCAGGAGGCAGATCGGATCATCCTCACCACCAGAGCCCTCACAGTGAACACAGTGGCGTCGGAACCCAGTGGAACCCAGCATTGTCCAGCAATGGTAGCGGTAGCGGGGGCCAGGAAGCGCCAGAGAGACACGCTCTGCTCCTACCACCCCCGTTTTGGAGAGGACGTACGCCGATGCGTGCCACCGTGCCAATTCAAGCATTCAGGAAATGCCAGGACTGGCAGTCAATAGCAGCTGTGACCGCCAGTGAAGAAAGCAAGCTGGTCTACGTGACAGACTCACGCTCAGGGAAACGATTCCTCATGGACTCCGGCTCCCAAAACAGCCTCATCCTGCCATCCTACGCCGACCGACTAGCGGGAACTAGTGGCCCCGAGCTGAAGGCCGCAAACGGCTCAGACATTAAGACTTTTGGTGAGAGGACACTGACTGTATCCCTGCACAGCCATACGTACCACTGGACATTCGTCATAGCGGCATGCAGTTTCCCAATCATAGGCGCTGATTTTTTGTGTGCACATGGACTACTAGTCGATGTTACTCACAGACGCCTGATTAATGCAGTGTCTTTTGATTCTCTCCCCTGTGCAACTCAAGGAGCTGGGCCAACAACGCTAGCCAACGTCACAGCTCCAGGTGGTAAGTTCCACACACTGCTCATCCAGTTCCCAGCACTCACGGTCCTGACGTTTTCGGCGGCCATCACTAAACACAGGGTGGAGCACTTCATTACCGCCACCAGGCCGCCCGTTTTTGCATGACCTGGACACAGCTAAACTGGCCATAGCGCGCAAGCAGTTTGCCAACTTTGAAAGGCTGGGCTTCATCAGACGATCAAACAGCCCATGGGCATCCCCTCTACATATGGTCCCTAAGGCCGAGGGATCGTGGCAACCTTGCAGAGATTTCCGCAGATTAAACAACGCCACAGTACACGACCGCTACCCGATCCCCCATATTAAGGATTTTTCCATTCACCTTGCCGGAGCACGTATTTTTTGTAAGATAGACCTGGTCCGTGGTTACCACCAGGTCCCGGTGCACGCGGAGGACATACCTAAAATGGCAGTAATAACCCCATTTGGTCTGTTTGAGTTTTTACACATGCCTTTCGTGTTAAAAGGTGCGGCACAGACATTCCAACTCACGAAGGATGCGGTGTTGTGCGATCTGCCATTTGTGTTTGTCTACCTGGATAACATCCTGGTGGTCCGAGGACGAACACGTAGCCCACCTCAGAATGGTTTTCTGGAGGTTGGAGGAGCACCGGTTAATAATCAACCCGGCGAAATGCCAGTTCGGCGTGACAGGGATCGAATTTTTGGGACACCACATCTCACCGGAGGGAGCGATACCCTTGCCGGACAAGGTGCGCGCAGTGGCAAATTTTCCCCGGCCTCAGACAGCCAGGGTGCTGCAAGAGTTTTTGGGGATGATGAACTTCTACAATCGTTTCCTCCCCATGTAGCCCAGCTCATGCAGCCGTTGTACACCGTGCTTAAGAAACGGAAGCTGGTGGACAGAGTTGCCTGGACTCCTGAGCAGGAGCAAGCGTTTTCCAAGGTTAAAACAGCTCTGGCGAACACTGCACTGCTGGCGCACCCAGACCCGGTGGCAGATTGCGCTTACTACAGATGCATCAGACATGGCCATAGGGGCCATCGTAGAGCAGTGTGTCGCCGGTTCTTGGCAGCCGCTCGCCTTTTTTAGCAGGTGTTTGAGCAAAAATGGGCGTAAATACAGCACGTTCGACAGGGAGTTGCTGGCTCTCCACCTGGCCATACGCCAATTCCAGTTCTGGCTGGAAGGGGGCGCATTCACTGCATTTGTGGACCACAAGCCGCTAACGCACTCAATGGACAAGTTTCGGAACCATAGTCAGGCCGGCAGCAGAGACAGCTGGCCACGATCTTGGAGTTTATGACCGACATTCTTTATGTGGCCGGTAAACTCAACATGGTGGCTGACTGTTTCTCACGCACCTTAGTGGCCCCAGTCTACATGGGGATAGAATACACAGCCATGGCCGCAGAGCAGATTGGCAATGCTGACTTTTGCACGCTCCAGTCTGGACCAACAGGGTTAAGGCTGGAGAGCAGAGTTATGCAAGACGGGGGGCCGCCCCCCTAATCAGTGACGTCTCCATGGGCCGCCCGCACTCGGGGGCACCACGCGCTTGGCGACGCCACGTTTTTGAGTCGGTTCACTCCCTTGCGCACCCAGGTGTACGTGCGTCAGACAAAATGGTGGCAGCAAAGTTTGTCTGGCCGAGCCTGCGCAAACAGGTGAAAGAGTTGGCTGCAGCCTGTGTAGCGTGCCAATGAGCCAAAGTGCACTGGCACACAAAGGTCCCCCTTGAGCCATTCCATATCCCAGCTAAGAGGTTCGACCACATTCATGTGGACCTTGTTGGCCCCCTCCTGCCATCACAGGGGTTCACGCACCTCCTGACAGTGGTTGACCCCACCACACGATGGCCTGAAGCAGTCCCACTAGCTTCCACCGCGTACGCAGACGTGGCACGTGCATTTTTTAACAACATGGGTGGGACATTTTGGCACCCCTTCAGACATCATGTCCGATCGGGGCCCGCAGTTTGTTTCCGACCTCTGGTCCATGATGGCTTGGAGCCTGGGCGTCTCAATTAATCACACGACCGTGTACAACCCACAGGCCAATGGGTTATGTGAGCATTTCCATCGGTCACTGAAAGCAGCGCTCAGAGCTTTGCTTATGGATGCAAATTGGGTGGACCGGTTGCCATGGGTTCTACAATATTAGGGTTGCGTTCTGCACCGAAGCTTCCCCAGCTGAGCTGGTTTTTACGCAGCCCCTGCGGCTCCCCGGAGAGTTTTTACCAGATAACCCTGCGCCGATCACCCATCCATCCCCCCGTTCGCAGCATAGCGCAGACGCACGGACGCTCCCTGGCCCAGCCCACCAGTTTTCCCCACGTGTTTGTTGCCAAAAACCTTGAAGGACGTGGTGTTCGTGTTTGTCAGGCACAATGCCCATCGGACCCCATTGCGCCCACCCTGCGATGGCCCGTTCAGAGTGCTGGAAACCGGGGACAAACATTTTGTGTTAGACCTGGGGGGTCGCTGGGAGAGAATCTATACAGACAGGCTTAAGCCCGCCTTTGTTGTGGCAGACAAGCAGCTGGTGTTGGCTCGAGCTCCTCGGCGAGGAAGACCCCCACTGAGAGCTCTCCAGGTAAATGATTCATCACAGCAGTCACACGAGCATGCTGAATGTTTCTCCCCACCCCCCATTGTCCCCCCACAGATGGACACACACCCCAGGAACTCCCCACTGGCACAGCAGCATCGCAGAGCCGAAGACCCCCATTAAAGCAGCTATGGGCGGAGACCCATGCCATAGAGTTCAGTAGTTTTCCTCTCAGACTGAGAGAGCATGGAGATCAAAGTGCTGGGGGGTAAGGGGAATTATCTGGAGAGAGTGAATGATGAATGCAGGACCTCAGGTATCAGGGAGGTGTGAGTTTGGGGATATAAAAGAGAGAGTCCCTGCTACAAATGTTTAATGTTCTGATTCTGGAAGATGTGTGAGTGAAATAAAGTTCATCTGCTCGGAAAGTTCGGTCTGATTATTTCATCTCCACACTGTAAAGATTTTCACAAAGTACTGAAACTAACTGAAGGTGTTGTGGGTGGTTTTGACAGGAGACTTGCTCTGGGTGTAACCAGGGACAGGCACAGGCATACTGGCAGACTCTTTGTCTAATCGTAAATATGAGCACACTCCCACGCTGAAAAGTATGTGAAACCTTGGGAATGACCTGTAGTTCCGCAATGATGTGATCTGAGCTACAGCTAAGTCCCAAGTATAGACAAACACGGTGGAACTCATTTATCAAAAATGCATAAGACAGAAAACTGGTGGTACTATCATCTCAATGATTTTTGGGAATGTACAGTCTCTGAGAAACAAGGTGGATGAAATTCAAGGGAATGTACGCTACCAGAAGGACTTTAAGAACTGCTGCGTCATGGCCTTCACCAAATCTTGGCTTACTGCGCATGACCAAGACGCAGACCTGTGGATTGACGGTTTTGGAGCCCCGCTGCGCTCGGATCGGCAGGAAGAGGTAACGGGGAAACGTCAGGGGGGCAGCGTATGTTTATACATTAATAAGCAGTACTGCACATCTGTCATGGTCAGAGAGCGCATCTGTACACCCGATGTGGAGCTACTGTCTGTGTCACTACGCCCCTTTTATTTGCCTCGCGAGTTCTCCCAACTTTTCATCACAATTGTGTACATTCATCCGAGGGCAGACGCTGATCCGCCTGCAGCACAATCTTTGATGTGATCCAGCAGCTGCAATCAATTTCTCCAGAGGCACCAAACTTCATTCTTGGGGATTTTAACCATGTTTCTTTAAAGAAGACACTTAAAAACTTTTATCAGTATGTCTCCTGCCCAACCAGGCGAAAAAAGACATTGGACCTGTGCTATGGATCCATAGAGAGGGCCTATAAATCACTCCCCCTTCCTCCTTTAGGATCCTCAGATCACAACTATGTACATTTGCTGCCCACATATAAAACTGTTCTCAGAAGAGGCAAGGTGGAGACGAGAGACATTGATGTGCGGACAGAAGATTCAGTGCACAGCCTCCAGGAATGCTTTGACTGTACAGACTGGGAGATGTTCACACTGTTCTGCGGGGATGATTTGGACTCTTTGGTGGACGTCACATGCTCATACATGGCTTTTTGTAAAAATAAGATCGTTCCACCTAAACGTGTCAAAATATATCCCAACAACAAACCATGGGTTACAAAATCAGTTAAATCCTGCTTACAGAGGAAAGCACTTGCCTTTAAAAAGGGGTCTGTTTCTGAGCTACAGGTTGCCACAAAAGAGCTGAAATCTGAAATTTTAAGAGCAAAACAGAATTATAAATCAGAACTGGAAAACAAGATGGAAACAAAGAAACTTGGTTCAGCCTGGGCCAGTATGGAAACTATTGCAGGCCTTCAGAGCAGAGAGCGCAGTAATCGTGTGTTTTTAGATGGTTTTAATTCAGACACAGAGCTGGCTAATGCTCTTAATTGTTTTTATGGTCGTTTTGACTCCTTTGATTTTAGTACAGAAATCCAAGATTTGAAACAGAAACTCAAAGACAATCAGCACTTTAATATTGAGGTGCAGGATGTTAAAAGGGAGTTCTGCGCTGTAAAAGTGAACAAAAGTCAGGGCCCTGATAATATATGTGGGCGCTTGGTAAAGTCCTGTGCACATGAACTGAGTCCTATATTTCATTACATTTTCAATAAGTTCTTACAGACACAACATGTGCCTAAGATCTGGAAAGAAGCTGTGGTTGTTCCCGTTCCAAAATCCAGCTGTCCTAAAACGGTGAACGACTTTAGACCAGTTTCTTTGACTTCAATTTTAATGAAAATTTTTGAAAAAACTGGTCAGATGTGAGGTCCTAAAGCAGACTGAGCATGTATTGGATCCTCTGCAGTTTGCCTATAGGCCTCACAGAGGAGTGGAGGATGCCACTGTCACTCTGTTTAACATGCTTTTTAAACATCTGGATTTTAATGGGACACACGCCAGGCTTTTATTTGTGGACTTTTCCTCCGCCTTTAATACAATCCAACCTCATATCTTAGCTGAAAGGCTCCTGCAACAATTTGATTTGAGTGTGGAGATATGTGGAAGGACGAGGCTGAGTTTATTTCTCAAGACCAGCTTTATTTCCCATTCACATTCTCCAACATGCAAAAACAGAAAGAGAAAGGAATACCCCCACATTTGTCCATTTAATACCTCGGGACATCAAAACACACAGTCACATGGTCTTTTAATCCCAAATCACAATACATCCCCCTGCAGGTCTTCTTGTCTTCCTCTAAAGTCCTGGTGGTCAGGAAATCCCTCAAGTCTGTCTCTCTGCATACAAAAGGCCAGACTTCACATCCTCCTGTTACCCCTAGGAGGTTCAGACCTTTTGTTTCTCTGGGACATGAAGCACACAATAAGCATACAGTCACACACAAGTGAAGCATATGGAACCCACATATGTGCACCACATGACCCCCCCAAACGTCTAAGATGGAACAACATAACCACAGATTGCATGTCATAATAAAATCACTACATATCAGTCCACGTGCCGCTTGGGTCTAAGTCTTCTCCCGTATCTGCTGTAAGCAGGCTGCACCACTTCCACAGCGTCTTCCTGCTGTGGAGTTGCTGCCTGGGGGTGAGAACTGTTAGTCAACCTCTGTGGGTGTTCTGGGGAATGCTCTCTAGGGGGTCTGCCGCGTCGAGGAGCCTTAGCCAACTGCACAGCTTCGTCAGCTACCACAAAAGCGGGTTTGAGCCTGTTAATGCCAATCATTTCTTTTCTGCCCCCCAAATCTAGCAAAAAATGCTTATCCCCTGTTTCCAGCACTCTATATGGTCCGTCATAAGGTGGGCGTAAAGGAGGACGATGGGCGTCATGTCTGACAAAAGCAAACTCTGCATTTTTTAAAGCTTTAGGCACAAAAACACGCGGAAAACTGTGGTGAAAAGGGCCAGGTAGCATGCTCGGGCCCGTGCTATTCTGTAACCGCTGAGCCAGGGAGCACTCTGGCACTGGAGTATCTGGGAGAAATTCCCCGGGCAGCCGAAGTGGCTGTGCGAAAACTAGCTCAGCTGGGGAGGCTTCTAAATCCTCTTTAGGTGCAGAACGCAACCCCAATAAAACCCATGCTAGCTTGTCAACCCAATTTGCATCCGTAAGCGACGCTCTGAGAGCCGCCTTCAATGACCTATGGAAACGTTGGCATAATCCGTTAGCCTGCGGGTTGTACGCGGTCGTGCGGTGGATCGTTGCCCCCAGGCTGCGGGCCATCGCTGACCAAAGTTCGGAAACAAATTGCGGACCTCTGTCGGACGTAATGTCCAACGGCACTCCAAAATGCGCTACCCATGCTGTTAAAAACGCGCGCGCCACCTCCTCGGCTGTGGTTGATGACAGCGGAACCACTTCCGGCCAGCGCGTGGTGCGGTCAACCATTGTCAGAAGATGTGTGCACCCTTGTGAGGGCGGGAGGGGACCTACGAGGTCCACATGGACATGATCAAACCTTTTAGCTGGGATGTGAAACGGCTCCAAGGGAGCTCTCGTGTGTCTATGAACCTTGGCCCGCTGACAAGCCATGCAGGTTGCCGCCCACTCTCTAACTTGTTTGCGCAGGCTTGGCCATACAAATTTCTCTCCTACCATTTTGACCGACGCACGCACTCCTGGGTGCGCCAGAGAATGGATCGAGTCAAAAACGCGGCGGCGCCACGCGGCTGGAACCACAGGACTCGGCCACCCAGTGGAGACATCGCAGATCGGGGGGGGGGGCATACCGTCTTGCAGCACCCCGTTCTCCAGCCTTAACCCTGTTGGTCCAGACTGGAGCGCGCGCACATCCGCGTCGCTAATCTGCTCCGCGGCCATGGCTGCATAATCTATCCCCACGCGGACCGGGGCTGCGCGCACTTCCGTGTCGCTAACCTGCTCCGCGGCCATGGCTGCAGAATCTACCTCCACGCGGGCTGGAGCTGCTGCGGCCCGCGAGAGGCAGTCCGCCACTACATTAAGTTTACCCACCACATGCTGGATATCGGTAGTAAACTCCGATATTGCAGCCAGCTGTCTCTGCTGCCGGCCCGACCAAGGTTCTGAAATCTTGGCCATCACGAAAGTCAGCGGCTTGTGGTCAACGAACGCAGTGAAACAGCGTCCTTCAAGCCAGAACTGGAAGTGGCGAATGGCCAAGTGGAGAGCTAACAACTCCCTGTCGAATGCGCTGTATTTTCGTTTGCTGTCACGCAGGGTCTTACTGAAAAAGGCGAGCGGTTGCCAGGCTCTGGCTACATACTGTTCCATGACCGCCCCTATGGCCACATCTGACGCGTCAGTAGTGAGCGTCATGTGGGCCGCTGGGACTGGATGTGCCAACAACGCAGCGTTTGCCAGGGCTGTTTTGACTTCAAAAAATGTGTGCTCTTGCTCCGGAGACCATTCGACTTTGTTTGTGGGTTTTTGTTTTTTTAGTGCAGCATACAACGGTTGCATGAGCTGCGCTGCGCGGGGGAGGAAACGGTTATAAAAATTCACCATTCCCAAATACTCCTGTAACGATTTGACCGTTTGTGGCTGGGGAAAATTTGTTACTGCGCGCACTTTGTCAGGAAGAGGGACCGCTCCCTCTGGGGAGACGCGATGCCCCAAAAAAATCAATCTGCATCACCCTGAACTGACACTTCGCTGGGTTAATTATTAACCCGTGCTCTGCCAACCTCCGGAAAACTGCCATGAGGTGGTTTTCGTGTTCGTCTTTGGACACGCTGGCTACCAATATGTCGTCCAGGTAGATGAACACGAAAGGGAGATCGTGCAAAACTGCGTCCATCATGCGTTGGAACGTCTGCACCGCGCCTTTAAGCCCAAACGGCATGCGCAAAAACTCGATAAGCCCAAAAGGAGTTATTACTGCTGTTTTGGGTATGTCCTCAGCGCGCACTGGGACCTGGTGGTAACCGCGTACCAAGTCTATTTTAGAAAAAACGTGCGCCCCCGCCAAATGAACTGAAAAATCTTGGATGTGCGCGATCGGGTAGCGGTCGTGCGCTGTAGCGTTGTTCAGCCTGCAGAAATCACCGCAAGGCCGCCACGAGCCATCAGCTTTCGGGACCATGTGAAGCGGTGAAGCCCATGGGCTCTTCGAACACCTGATGATGCCTAACCTTTCCAGGTTGGCAAACTCCTTGCGCGATATGGTCAGTTTAGCTGAATCCAAGCGCCGAGCTTTTGCGAAAACGGGTGGTCCGGTGGTAGTAATAAAATGTTCCACCCCGTGTTTAGCCACTGTCACTGAAAATGTTGGGACCGTGAGTGCTGGGAACTGAGTGAGGAGTGTGTGGAACTTACCACCTGCAGCTGTGACGTTGGCTTGTGCTGTTGGCGGGGCCACACGAGCTGTACAGGGAATAGAAGAAAAAGAGAGTGCATTAACTAGGTGTCTGTTAGCAAGATCGACCAACAAACTATGTGAGCACAAAAATTCAGCCCCTAACATGTTGAAATTGACTGCCGCTATGACGAAAGTCCACTCGAATGTACGGCCGTGTAAAGACAGAAGCAAAGTCCTCTCACCGAAGGTCTTAATCGTCGAGCCGTTTGCTGCTGACACCAGGGGACCACTGGAAGGCGCCAGCCGGTCAGCGTAGGAAGGTGTGATGAAACTCAGCTGGGAGCCCGTGTCCACGAGGAACTGCCTCCCCGAGTGCGCGTCCCTCAAGTAGAGCAGCTTGTTCTCCTCTCCGAGGGCCGCAGCTGCTACCGACCCCCGGTCTTGGTGTTTCCCGAGCGCTTAAAGTGGCACGGTGGAATGCACTTGCGTGCCCTCTCTGCGAAGCGTCGATGGTAGAAGCAAAGGATGTCGTCTGCTCCGTGTTTCCTGGCCCCTGCCGCCGCCGTCGTCAGTGAGTCTGGTGCTGCAGCCTCTGGCCCCCTGCCTTCTCCGGACTTTGCGCCTGGCTCCGCTGCCGCAGCCGTAGCCGCGCGCCGTTTATTGGCGTCAACGAGTCGTTGCGCCTCCTGGCCCAGCTCGTGGTAGTTTCGTCGGGCCAACAGTGGTGAACTGGCCAGGGTCACTCTCACCGCGGACGGTAGGGTTCTGAGGAAAAGGTGGGCGAAGATGAACCTATCATCTTCGGAGTCTCTCAAACTCAGCATCTTCACCATCAGGTCTGCAGGTCTGTCGCTCTCAAATTCGGTCAGCGCCAGGAGCCTCTCTGCCCGCTCCTCCACCGAGGGGGTGAAGTAACGAATGAGTGCAGCTTTCAACGTGCTGTACTGGTCGCTGTCCGGCGGGTGGTTGATCAGGGTCTCCACTCGCTGGGCTGCGTGGTTGTCCAGCTTTGCAACCACATGGTAGAACTTTGTGGTGTCTACTGAAATCCTCCGGAGGTGGAACTGTGCCTCGACTGCATTAAACCAGGAGCGCGGATTGTTCGGCCAGAAGTCCGGTAGTTGAACTGTGGCTGCATTTGTTTGGCTGGCTCCTGACGAGTTTGGATCGGGAGATTCGTCTCCACTCATGATACGTCTTAAGGTCACCAGTGTGGAGATATGTGGAAGGACGAGGCTGAGTTTATTTCTCAAGACCAGCTTTATTTCCCATTCACAATCTCCAACATGCAAAAATAGAAAGAGAAAGGAATACCCCCACATTTGTCCCTTTAATACCTCGGGACATCAAAACACACAGTCACATGGTCTTTTAATCCCAAATCACAATACATGCCCCTGCAGGTCTTCTTGTATTCCTCTAAAGTCCTGGTGGTCAGGAAATCCCTCAAGGCCGTCTCTCTGCATACAAAAGGCCAGACTTCACATCCTCCTGTTACCCCTAGGAGGTTCAGACCTTTTGTTCCTCTGAGACGTGAAGCACACAATAAGCATACAGTCACAAACAAGTGAAGCATATGGAACCCACATATGTGCACCGTCGGCCTCCGTCGGTCTATGATGACCATGGAAGAGAATCCTAAACGTCTACTCTGCTGGAACAGCACCGCCTGTGGCTGAACAGGCCGATGCGCGAATGGCAGTCCCTGTCACACAGGTCGCACTTGTGGGTGGTCTCCGTGCTGCTGGGTCTGTGGCAGTTCTTCCTGCGGGTCCTTTTTTCATCTGCTGCAGCAGTCAGTCTCTCTTCACCCGCCTTGAGCTGTCTGGTCAAGGTGCCTCTCCATTTGGAGCGGTCCGTTGCAAGGTCCTCCCAGCGCTCTGTGTTGATCTCCAGGGCCTTCATGTCTCTCTTGCAGATGTCTCTAAAGCGCAGCTGTGGGCGGCCAACGTCTCTCCTGCCAGTTGCCAGTTCTCCGTAGAGGACGTCTTTTGGGATTCTGCCATCCTCCATACGGTGAACGTGGCCTAGCCAGCGGAGCCTGTGCTGCCTGAGTAGAGTGAACATGGAGGGAAGTCCGGCGCGGGACAGAACTTCTGTGTTGGGCACTTTGTCCTGCCAGGATATGTCCAGGATGTGGCGAATGCAGCGCAAGTGGAAGGAGTTCAGTCTCTTTTCCTGCCGGGCGTATGTTGTCCACGTCTCACTCCCATAGAGCAGTGTGCTGATGACGCAGGCGTTGTACACTGCCATCTTCGTCTTGACAGAGAGTTTGGGATTCTCCCACACTCGTGTGGTGAGGCGAGCGAGTGTGAAGGCTGATTTTCCAATCCTCTTGTTGATCTCTGTATCAAGGGAGAGGTTGTTGCTGATCGTGGACCCCAGGTACGTGAACTGATTCACAACCTCCAGCTCGTAGTCGTCGATGGTGATGGTTGGTGGTGCTTCCATGCCTTGCGCCAAGCCGTTAGTCTTCTTCAGGCTGATGGTAAGCCCGAAGTCCTTGCATGCCTGGGAGAAGCGGTCCATCAGGGTCTGAAGCTCCTGCTGTGTGTGGGTTGCGACTGCAGCGTCGTCTGCGAACAGCATGTCTCTGATTAGAGCCTCGCGTACTTTGGTTCTGGCTTTCAGGCGGGCGAGGTTGAAAAGCCTGCCGTCAGATCTTGTGTGCAGGTAGTTTCCCTCTGTTGCTGTGCTGAAGGCATGCCTCAGGAGCATAGCAAAGAAAATCCCAAAGAGGGTTGGCACAAGTACACAGCCCTGTTTCACTCCGCTGCGTATGTTGAATGGCTCTGAGACATTGCCATCGTGCTGCACTATCCCCTGCATGTTGGTGTGAAACGATTCGATGCGGCTTTGCAACTTTGGTGGGCATCCTATCTTTGGCAGGATCTTGAAAAGGCCCTCTCTGCTGACCAAATCGAACGCTTTGGTGAGGTCGATGAAGGCGACGTACAGAGGCATGCTCTGTTCTCTGCATTTCTCCTGGAGTTGGCGGATGGAGAATATCATGTCTACAGTCGATCGCGCAGCGCGGAAGCCACACTGAGACTCGGGGTAGACACGTTCGGCAAGCTTCTGTAGACGAACGAGAACAACTCGTGCGTAGACTTTGCCACAACGCTGAGGAGGGAGATGCCCCTGTAGCTGTTGCAGTCGCTTCTCTCCCCTTTGTTTTTGTAGAGGGTGATGATCTTGGCGTCCCCCATGTCCTGTGGTACGGCACCTTCCTTCCAACACTGGCAGAGGACGTCATGCAATGGCAGCAGTAGGGCGGTCTTGCAGTGCTTGATCAGGTCAGGGGTATGCCATCGTTGCCGGGTGCCTTGCCAGCGGCCAAGCTATCAATAGCCTTGCTGAGTTCGTCGATGGTTGGCTCGGCGTCAAGTTCGTCCATGGATGGCAGGCAGTCGATGGCATCAAGGGCTGACGGTGTCACGGTGTTCTCTCTGGAGTAGAGGTCGGAGTAGTGTTCCACCCATCTCTCCATCTGCTTGTTCTTTTCTGTGATCATCACCCCAGTGGAGGATTTGAGGGGGGCCGTCTTGCTCTGAGCCGGACCAAGTGCTTTCTTGATGCCATCGTACATACCACGGATGTTCCCTGTTATGGCAGCGGTTTGAATGTCTTGGCTGAGCTGAGTCTAGTACTCGTTGGCACAGCGCCGAGCAGTCTGCTGAACGTTGCTTCTCGCAGCCCTGAGAATCTTGAGATTCTTCTTGTTTGGGTACTTCTTGTACTCAGCAAGTGCTGAGCGCTTGGCTTCAATGACGGGGGTCGTCTCGGTCAACTTGGCATCAAACCAGTCCTGTGACTTCGAGGTCTTCCTCCAAAAGGTAGCCAAGGCTGTGCGGTGGATGGTGTTTTGCAGCACTTCCCACTTCTGCTTTGCAGATTCTCCTTCTTGTGGTACACCAAGTTCCTTCTCAAAGGTGGAGGCAAACTGCTCAACAAGTTCTGGTTGAGCCATCTTGCTGGTGTCAATCCGTGCCTTTCCAGGCTGTCTAGCACGATGGAATTTCTTCAGCTGCAGCTTGACCTTGCAACACACCAATGAATGGTCTGTGTCGCAATCTGCACTCTGGAACGAACGGGTGATTAGCATGTTCTTCAGTGAGGTGCGCCTGGTCAGGATCAAGTCCAGCTGGTGGCAGTGCTTTGAGCGCGGATGTTGCCAGGAAACCTTGTGTTGGGGCTTTGTCTTGAAGAACGAGTTTGTGATGCACAGATCATGATATGTGCAGAACTCGAGCAGTAGCTGTCCGTTGTCGTTCATTCTGCCCACGCCAAAAGGTCCAAGACAGGAGGGCCAGGAGTCATGGTCAGCACCCACTCTGGCATTGAAGTCTCCAAGGAGAATGAGTTGTTCAGAGTTGGGGATGGTCCTGACAGTTGTTGCGAGATTCTCGTAGAACTCGTCTTTTGCCTCTGGTGTGGCTGTCAGTGTTGGCGCATACACACTGATGACGGTGACTGGGCCTTGAGTGGTTTTGAGGCGGAGGGTGAGGAGTCGTGCAGAGCCAGTGCTGCCCAGTTCCACCATCTTCAGCAAGGTGTTCTTCACTGCGAAGCCCACTCCGTGTTCCCTGTGTTTGTCGCTGCCCTTTCCCTGCCAGTAGAACGTGTAGTCCTTCTCTCTCAGTGTGCCTGCGTCAGCCAACCGTGTTTCCTGGAGAGTGACGATATCCACTCCCAGTCTCTTTAGCTCATTATTGATGATGGCAGTCTTCCTGGTGTTGTTGATGTCCTTGAGGTTAGAAGCGAGTCCTGTCATCATAGTGCGGACGTTCCAAGTTCCCAGTTTTAGAGTTGGTCTCTTTGCTTTTATTGTCTTGCCTGGTGCAAAGGTTCTCAGCCTGCTGTTTGGACTTCTCCTCATCCCCATGCACCCAATGAGGAAAGCAAGCTGTGGCGGGACAACACCTTATTGGCTGGGGGCTGCCCAGCTTGAGGCGGGCGGTAGCTGTCTAGTGAGATCCGATGATCCCTCCCACCGTCAGGAACAACCCCTGGTGCCGCGCTCCACGCCAATTGAGTGGTGGCTTATAACCGGTAACTGTCATTCCCCGTGTTTTTTCTATGCCAGAGGCGAAGCTGGAGTGTCCTCTCCAGTGATCCGGTGTTCTACCTTCCAGCGTTGGCGTTGGTAGGATTCAAGCCTGGGCAGGAAGATATGGAGGACAAGATGTTGCCCATGCAGCATGTCCCCCCTCTCCACGTCACTGATGAATCCAAAGGAACAGCAGGGCTGCTACAGTTTGGCACCAGTGCTGTTGCAGGAGCTTCCAGAACAATGTTGAGCACAACATAGAACTGCCTTAGGGGCTCCGACTCCGGATTTTTCCTCAGGGTTGACTCCCGAAGCCTTTCCCTTGACCGGGTATGCCGCAAGGCAGCGGAGGTTTGAAATCAGGGTTTACCTTCCCCTAGATGGGCTACCTTCCCAGGTTGACGAGCCACCATCTACCCGAAGCATCTGGTTTTAAGGCGCCAGAGATCCGCCCTCGCCCCTTCTCCTATTAGTGAAAGCAGTTCCGCCGGGCTTAGAGACTAAACCACATGGGCAGGCTAGGAGTTGGACTTAGTTGTCAGAGGCTTTTCGAAACGCATGCCATAAGGAGCATTTTATGAGCACTGGGAGCTTAACCCCAGTGCCGCTCCTGGCTATGTGCTCATATGTGCACCACATGAGCAATAATCTGGTGGGTTGGATTCTGGATTTCTTAACCAACAGGACGCAGAGAGTAAGGGTCAATGGCACATTGACCCTTACTCGCCATCCAAGATGGCGCCCACAGCGGTCGACATGGTGCTTCGCTGTGCTCTTTGTTTGTTTTTGTTTGTCAATTGTGTGTCTGCTTGCACTTATACCCGTGAAGAACTTCTAAATATCAGGACTTTCACCCCCACGGACCTCCTCCCAGTTTTTCTAGCCCCTGCCGCCGATCTGGTTTATTGTTTGGCTCGGAAAGTGAGACGGCGGAAGAGAGGAAGACGAGCGGGCGCTCTCGTACGACTTCGCAGGAGAGGCTCGCGAACGGCGCTGCCTGGCATATTTCTGTCCAATACCAACTCTCTCTCTAACAAGGTAGATGAACTGAGACTGCTGATGCGTTTTAAGGACCTCGCCTCCTCAGCTGTCCTCTGCTTTACTGAGACCTGGCTCCGGGAAAATATACCGGACAGCGCGCTGCGCCTCGACGGCTTTCAGCTCTTCCGTGCTGATCGTGACACAGAGCTTTCCGGCAAGACCACAGGAGGCGGTGTCTGCTTCTACATCAACTGCAGCTGGTGCTCTGATGTAACGGTAATTTCCAAACACTGTTCTCCTGCCTTGGAATTTCTTGTTATCAATTGCAAGCCCTTCTATTCCCCGCGGGAGTTTGCTTCTTTCATAATGATCGCTGTGTACGCCCCTCCCGACGCGGACACGCGCGAAGCTCAGCGCGTGCTCGCGGATCACATTCAACACACAGAGCGGAGTTTTCCAGACTCGCTGATTATTGTGGCTGGCGACTTTAATCAGTGCAATCTGAGCCACGATCTCCCCCGCTACAAACAGTTTATTAAATGCCCCACCAGAGGATTAAACACACTGGATCACTGTTACACCACAGTGAAAGACGCATATCGCGCTGTTCCTCGCGCTGCGCTGGGATTATCTGATCACGTGATGGTTCACCTCATTCCCACATACAGACAGAGATTGAAGCTCACTAAACCTGTTGTGAGCACTACGAAGATACGGACCAGTGATGCTGAGGAGAAGCTGGAAACGTGCATGGAAATATCTGACTGGGGCATGTTTAAAGGAGCCACGCATGATCTGGATGAGTACACGGACACTGTGAACTCATATATCCACTTTTGTGAAGAGAACATTCTTCCATCACGCACCAGGGTGAGTTACTCTAATGACAAACCCTGGTTCACAGCTAAGCTCAGACAGATCAGGAAGGAGAAGGAAGCAGCGCTGAAAAGTGGAGACAGGGACTGCTACAGGGAGGTTAAATACCGGTTTAACAGAGAGCTGAAGAGGGCTAAATCTCTATACTCAGAGAGACTCCAGCAGCAGTTCACTGCTAATGATTCGGCTTCTGTGTGGAGAGGACTGAGGCAAATCACCAACTATCGACCTAAGGCTCCTAAAGGTCAGGATGACAAAGCCCTTTGTCAAAGACTGTCCCAACACTATGCCCGTTTTGACACCTCGTCATCTGTGTCCAACTCCCCCCCTCCCTCCAGCTCCACAGCCTCCACATTCCCTACTTCATTTAAGGCACCCCCCCTCCTCCCCCCCTCCCCTTATCATCAGTGAGCAGGATGTGCTCAAACAGTTCTCCAGACTGAACCCGCGCAAGGCCCCCGGCCCAGACGGCGTGTCTCCCTCCACCCTGAGACTCTGTGCGAAACAGCTGGCTCCTGTATTCACAGACATTTTTAACACCTCCCTTAAGTTATGCCACGTGCCGTCCTGCCTCAAATCCTCCACCATCATCCCTGTCCCCAAGAAGCCACGGATCACTGGACTTAATGACTACAGACCTGTAGCGCTCACCTCTGTAGTCATGAAGTCCTTTGAGCGCCTGGTCCTATCCCACCTCAAGTCCATCACCACCCCTCTCCTGGACCCGCTGCAGTTTGCCTACCGAGCCAACAGGTCTGTAGACGATGCAGTCAACCTGGCCCTCCACTCCATCCTGCAGCACCTGGACTCCCCGGGAACCTACGCCAGGATCCTGTTTGTGGACTTCAGCTCCGCATTCAACACCATCCGCCCCGCTCTGCTCCGGGACAAGCTGTTCCTGCTCAACGTGCCTGACTCCCTCTGCAGGTGGATCATCGACTTCCTGACGGACCGGAGGCAGCATGTGTGGCTGGGAAAGACTGTCTCAGACTATACTAGCATCAGCACCGGATCACCCCAGGGCTGTGTACTTTCCCCCCTACTCTTCTCCCTTTACACCAACTCCTGCACCTCCAGCCACCAGTCTGTCAAGTTGATCAAGTTTGCGGACGACACCACCCTCATCGGGCTCATCTCCAACGGCGACGAGTCCGCCTACAGGAGAGAGGTGGCCCAGCTGGCGTCCTGGTGCAGCAATAACAACCTGCAGCTGAACGCTCTGAAGACAGTGGAGATGATTGTAGACTTCAGGAAAGTCACTACTCCTCTGCCCCCCCTCACCCTCTCAGGCTCTCCCATCACCACTGCTGATTCCTTCCGCTTCCTAGGCACTACCATCACCAGGGACCTCAAATGGGAGCTGACCATCAGCTCACTCATCAAAAAAGCCCAGCAGAGGATGTTCTTCCTGCGGCAGCTGAGGAAGCTCAAGCTACCCACCAAGATGTTAGTGCAGTTCTACACAGCCATCATCGAGTCCATCCTCACCACCTCCATAACCGTGTGGTACGCAGGAGCCACTGCCAGGGACAGACTAAGGCTGCAGCGCGTCGTGCGCACTGCTGAGAAGGTGATCGGCTGCAAGCTCCCATCTCTCCAGGATCTGTACATCTCCAGGACCCGGAGGCGTGCTGGCCGGATCATAGCCGATCCCTCACACCCTGGTCACGTACTGTTTGCCCCCCTCCCCTCTGGTAGAAGACTTCGGTCCATCCAGACTAAAACCTCCCGTCACATGAACAGCTTCTTCCCCTCTGCCATTAGACTGCTGAACACTAAGTGACTTATTGACTCTCGTGCACCATGTACAGCAGCTCAACCAGACTCATGTCAATCATCACTGTTTTCTTCCTGCATTACCGACTGCACTATATAGTTCTCCACAGTATCTGCTGCTGGCTAATATATATTTTAACTGTTGACCAGTATCACTTAATCTTATCCTACACTTTATTACATGTATAGTTTATTTATCTTATCTTATCATGTTTAATGTTGCAGCATTGTACCGAGACAAATTCCTAGTTTGTGTACTACATGAACAATGGCAATAAACCTGATTCTGATTCTGATTCTGATTCTGACATTGTCTGACCTAAAGTGCTCTTCTACTGGCTCTCCTCAGGGGTGTGTGTTGTCACCACTACTCTTCATCCTGTACACAAACATGTGTTGGAGCAGACATGACAACAGACATATCATAAAGTATGCTGATGACTCAGTTATTGTCAGTCTCCTCCAGGATGGTGAGAGTGGCCACGGCCCAGTAGTTGATGATTTTGTTCACTGGTGTGAGGATTCCTACCTGCAGCTGAATACGACAAAAACGAAAGACATGATTATTGACTTTAGGAGGAAAACTCCCAGGCACAAAGTCACTGTACTAAAAGTCCAGACCACCGAATGTTTACAATCCTACAAATACCTTGGGACGATTATTGATAGTAATTTAAAGTTTGAGGAGAACTGTGAAAGGGTGCGCAAAAAGAGCCAGCAACATTTGCATTGCTTGAGAAAACTTGCACGCTTCCAAGTTGACCGAACCACAATAACAATGTTTTATTGGGCTTTTATTGAATCTGTTTTATCCTTTTCTTTAGTGTCATGGTTTGGTCAGATAAAACTGAAACAGAGGAAATCCTTGGATCAGGTAGTTAGATGGTCCAGTCGTTTACTTGGTGAGTCACAGCTGAGCCTGACATTCCTGTACACCAGACAAGTACAGAGGATGGCTACCTCCATTTTAAATGATGACTCCCACCCTTCGCACTGCAACTTTCAGCTTCTTCCCTCAAGATGGAGGTTTGCTGTCCCAAAAAGTAGAACCCAGCGCTACAAAAACAGCTTTGTTCCTGCTGCTGTTGAAGAGTTGAACAAGCTGTAACAATATATTGCACATAATTTAGGTACCTATTTATTAACTCCATTTTATATTTACTTATTTTTGTAGGATGTTACTTGGGTTCTAAGTATTTTATTGAGTTTTAGACCTTTGAGTTTTTAACCTCTTTGACTAGTTTTTAACTTTTAATATGACCCTTCTCTCTTACCTCTGGGTTTTCTCTCATCTCTTTGTCTTTATACCCTGATTGATGGAGCCTTGAGTATTTTTATCATGTTTATAGTCAGCTTCATGTGTGCCTGTGTTTGTGTTGAATGTAATTGTGGTTTTTAAATATGGATGTCAGACTGCAAAACAAATCTACCTGCGGCTTTGACAGAGATCATCCTGCGCAGTTCGCCCCACACGGGACACGAACCCGCGACCTCTCAGTCAACTACACAGTTTGAGCATGGGAGACACAGCACGATCGCGCTGAGCTAAAGGTCCGACCGATAGCTCAGCGCTACCGATACTATATGAGGCTTTGGGAGGGAGGTTTACTAACGTTCTACGCCGTACAGTACTAGTTGGCATCCGTTACACGGCTACAGATAAAGGAACCGGAACCGGAACCTGTCTCAGTACAAACTTAGGTGTATCAGTCTGAACATGATCACATGGTACATGTAGGAGGCCAGCGTCCCCCTTGTTAAAAACATAACATCACTTACTAGATAGATTTTTGTCTCCACTTTTCTCTTGTGGTTTGAAAAAAATATTGGTTTTATCTTTCTGTTTACTGATTTGTATTTATTTATTTATTTATTTATTGCCATGAAATAATATGAAAACTAGAAAAGCACTCAGAGAGCGCAGAGGTGTGGCAGATAAATACAACAAAAGAACATGATACGACCGGCATAAAAACGGTGGAATTTTCTAAATATAATAATAAACCTGAACGTCCTCTTACCATCGCGACAACAACAACATGAGTAACATCCTCTCTGCCCACAACACTCTCTGGTCGCTATGGTAATGTTTAAACATGCCTTCAAAATAAGATACACCACAAACACAAATATAAAGTCCATGAAAAATACAACTCACCACAACGCTGAATCAGTGGGAGCCCTGAGCTTGTTTCTCTCCAACAAGACGGTGCCATCTAGGGGTGATGGGACATAATGACGCCCAAAGTGTGTTGCTTATGTCCAGTCTACTTCATAGTTTTGTTTTGGTTGCTGTCACTGCAGGATCAGTTCTTCACCAATAGTGAATGGCTTTTTAGCCTTAGCAATACGATTAGCCACCAAGTATGATGCTCTCAGTGCACTCGCATTTGTTGATGTGGTGGCCCTCATTAATTGCTTCTGTCCTTCTTGTTCACGCTTTTTTCTTTCAAAATACTCCAAAAGCTTGTCTTTTAATGCAGGGTGCTTGGTCTCCAAGTGGCGAAGCAGTTTTGAAGGCTTCATTGCCTCATTAGAGAGCCGGTCGCCGCATATTATGTAGAGTGGGCTTGGTGCGTAGGAATCTCCTGTCGAGATAAATGTGTATTTTAAGTAGGACTCCTGGTATTATCTGTCAAATGTAGCTTTCTTTTTCTTGGAGGTCATAGGCTCTTCTTAGATAGATAGATACATACTTTATTTTGAACAAAAAAGTAAAAAAAAAATAAAAATGACAAGTGTGACAAAGTGACAGTATACAGTGCTCGAAAGGGAGAAGGAAGAAGTGAACACTTATTAACTCCAACTCCTCTTTTCCATAAACACAACCCATGTGAAATATATTCAATGTACCACATTTAGGACCCCAAGTAAACAATTAACTGTATTTTGTACATATCAACATTAACACCCATCCATTCTAACATACATTGATGTCCATACATCAAAACCAGCCTCAAACAACACAGATATACAAAGTGCTGTCCCACCCACCATTCCATAGTGTCCCAGAGTGAACGTAATGAATCGTACATATAAATACTACCCTTCTAACATATATCCTTTCAGCAAATGGTATATAAAATGGTAGGGTAAATAATAAAATGGTAAATAATGTTTATACCTCTTTTTGAATTGATTTCTCTTTGTACATAGTTTCAGTTCCGGCTCCAGACTGTTCCACAAATCCACCCCACAGACAGATATGCAGACTTTTCTTGGTTGTTCGTATCTTGGGTTTCGTAAAGTTTGTTTCCTCTCAAATTATGATCATTGTCTCTTTTTTAAATATTTTTTGTATATTAGTTGGGAGTTGATTATTAATTGCCCTGTACATGACTTGTGCTGTCTTAAATTTAACTAAATCAATGAACTTTATGACATGTGACTTTAAAAACAACGAATTGGTATGGTCTCTATATCCTACATTGTTTATTATCCTTATAGTTTTTTTTTTTTGTAATGTGCATATTGGCTGTAGGTTGGTCTTGTAGGCGTTTCCCCAGACTTCTACACAGTAGTTAAGATAAGGTAGAAACAGTGAATTGTACAGTAAGACCAATGATTTATAGTCCAAGATGTGTCTTGTCTTCCCCAGTATGCCTATGTAACGGATGCCAACTAGTACTGTTCGGCGTAGAACGTTAGTAAAACCTCCCTCCCAAAGCCTCATACAGTATCGGTAGCGCTGAGCTATTGGTCGGACCTTTAGCTCAGCGCGATCGTGCTGTGTCTCCCATGCTTGAACTGTGTAGTTGACTGAGAGGTCGCGGGTTCGTGTCCCGTGTGGGGCGAACTGCGCAGGATGATCTCTGTCACACCTATACATTTTGCCAACTTGGCCCGGATGTGACTGATGTGAGGTTTCCAGCAGATTATTGTCTAGCGTCACCCCCAGAAACTTATTTTCCTGTACTGTTTCTATTCTGGTATCATCTATCGTTACCATTATTTCATGATTTATTTTATAATTTCCAAACAACATAATCTTTGTTTTTTTTAGATTTAGAGATAATTTATTTTTGTTGAACCACTGCGTTAACCTTTTCATTTCAGTTGTGACCACCTCTAAAACCTGCTGCAAATTCTCACCAGTGCAAAGGATAGTTGTGTCATCCGCAAACAAAATAAATTTCAGAATTTTTGATGCTTGGCATATGTCATTTATATACAAAATAAAGAGTTTGGGTCCCAAAACTGACCCCTGGGGCACACCACAAGTGATGTCCATGAAGGGTGATTTGTGCTCACCAATTTGTACAAATTGTTGTCTGTTACTTAAATAACTTTCCACCCAACTCAGTCCTACCCCTCTTATCCCATACCTTTCCAGTTTCCTTAGTAGTATTCTGTGGTCAATGGTGTCAAAAGCTTTTTTTAAATCTATAAATACTCCTACAGCAAACTTTTTTTAATCTATACAACTAGTAATTTCTTCTATAAGTTCAATCAGTGCCAAAGATGTAGATTTATCTGCTCTAAAACCATACTGGCTGTCTGTAAGGAGGTTGTGTTTTTCAGTGAAATCATCCAGTCTCTTAGTGAAGATTTTTTCAAGTATTTTGGAGAATTGTGAGAGTAAAGAGACTGGCCTGTAATTTGTGAAACAATGACTGTCTCCTGTTTTGTATAGAGGGATTACTTTTGCTATTTTCATTTTGTCTGGAAATGTACCAGTTTGAAATGACAGGTTACAGATGTGGGTGAGTGGCTTAACAATTCCTTCAATGACTTTTTTCACTATTGTCATGTCAGTTTCATTCCAGTCAGCTGATTTTTTGTTCTTAAATTTACTCACAGTCTTGATAATTTCCTTTTCAGTAACTGCACCCAAAAAGATTATGTTTGGATTTCTATCTTCTATTTCATTTACAGAATCCACTGTTGTTTGTTTCTGGTGTCACTATTGATTTTGCTAATTCAGGACCAACGTTTACAAAAAAATTTATTGAAACCACTGACCACATCCTCCATATTATTTATCAAATTGCCATTTTCAATAAAATATTCTGGATAATTAGCATTCTTTAATTGGTTACTAATAATCCCATTGAGTACTTGCCATATTCCTCTTAAGCTATTTTTATTATCCTCTAATATTCTGTTGTAATATTCTTTCTTACAAGTCCTCATTATATTAGTTAGCTTGTTTTTATATCTTTTATATTTGATCTCAGCCTCCACTGTTCTGCACTTAATGAATTGTTTATATAATGTATTCTTCTTTTCACATGCATTTATTAACCCCTTGGTGACCCAAGGAATATTTTTGTTTTGTAATCTGTCACTGTATTGTTTTATAGGACAGTTTTTATTGTACAATGATTGAAATATTTGTAAAAAAAAAAAATATCATATGCTTCATTTATATCATTTTCATCATAAACTATCTTCCAGTCTTGTATTAATAATTCCTTTGTCAGTAAATACATAGATTCTTCAGTTCTTATTCTTTTTTATTTAATATTTTTGGTATACTTTTTCTTCCTATAATCACACTGATAGACAACAAAAATCGGCAGGTGGTCACTGATATCATTCAATAAAAGCCCACTCCTGATATTATTTTCCATAATGTTTGTGAATATGTTATCTATTAGTGTGGCACTGTGTGACGTGATTCTGCTAGGTCTGGTGATTGCTGGATGTAAGCCCATACTGTACATTGTGTTGATAAATTCTTCTGTCAAACTATGTTGTTTTGAGTTCATCAGATCTATATTGAAATCCCCACAGATGAACATAACTTTATGAGTTAGTTTTGCATTCATTTTTTCCATCCAGTCCTTAAATAAGTCAATGTTTGATCCAGGTGTTCTATATCCACAGCTCACTGCTATATTCTTCACATTGTCCAGACAGATTTCTATTGTAATGCATTCAAATAAATTATCCACAGTTACTGACAAATTTTCAACAACCTTGTATTGCAGCTCTTGTCAACATAAATTGCAACTCCTCCTTTTTTCACTTTTCTATTTATATAATTTAATTCATAGCCATCCATGGTAAAATCCACTCCTTTCTCTTCACTGAGCCACGTCTCTGATATTGCCACAATATTGAATGGCTCTTTAAACTGATGTAAATAATCTTTAATGTTATTAAAGTTGGCATAGAGACTTCTGCTGTTGAAGTGGATCATAGAAATATTGAAATCAGATGTGACCATTGTGTTAAACTGTGGCGGGTTTGGTATAACCCCCACAACAGACTAAGGACAGACACAGCGCTCCACTAGAGCAATTAACTTAACAGTGAAATGTGTGTATTGATGTCTACAGGCAGCCCCGTTCCTTCTGGCTTTTTCCGGTTTTGTACTGTGATGTTAATGCGCCATTCATGCATTGTGTTCATGCATCCTGTCCTTACTGTGTCTCTCAAATGCAAATGTCTCATGCCTGTTCTGCAGTCTCTTTGATAATACCTACCGCTGTGAATGCCTTTCATGCATGGTTTGTAACTGGGTATATAAGCTGACTGAAATCCATGCTCAAGCTCTCTCTTCTACTGCTGCTGCAGACACACACTGTGTGTCCCCTTTGCTAGAGAGCCTGAGGACGCCGCTCCAGCCTGCTCACACCCTGGGCTGGAGCAGAGTTCTGTGACGGCGGTGTGATTTAATAAACCTACTTAAAACCTTCACCAACGCCGCTTTATTTCATGTCGCCGCAAAACTGTTCATCAGTTCATCAGGATGCAGTCAACCTGGCCCTCCACTCCATCCTGCAGCACCTGGACTCCCCGGGAACCTACGCCAGGATCCTGTTTGTGGACTTCAGCTCCGCATTCAACACCATCCGCCCCGCTCTGCTCCGGGACAAGCTGTCCCTGCTCAACGTGCCTGACTCCCTCTGCAGGTGGATCATCGACTTCCTGACGGACCGGAGGCAGCATGTGCGGCTGGGAAAGACTGTCTCAGACTATACTAGCATCAGCACCGGATCACCCCAGGGCTGTGTACTTTCCCCCCTACTCTTCTCCCTTTACACCAACTCCTGCACCTCCAGCCACCAGTCTGTCAAGTTGATCAAGTTTGCGGACGACACCACCCTCATCGGGCTCATCTCCAACGGCGACGAGTCCGCCTACAGGAGAGAGGTGGCCCAGCTGGCGTCCTGGTGCAGCAATAACAACCTGCAGCTGAACGCTCTGAAGACAGTGGAGATGATTGTAGACTTCAGGAAAGTCACTACTCCTCTGCCCCCCCTCACCCTCTCAGGCTCTCCCATCACCACTGCTGATTCCTTCCGCTTCCTAGGCACTACCATCACCAGGGACCTCAAATGGGAGCTGACCATCAGCTCACTCATCAAAAAAGCCCAGCAGAGGATGTTCTTCCTGCGGCAGCTGAGGAAGCTCAAGCTACCCACCAAGATGTTAGTGCAGTTCTACACAGCCATCATCGAGTCCATCCTCACCACCTCCATAACCGTGTGGTACGCAGGAGCCACTGCCAGGGACAGACTAAGGCTGCAGCGCGTCGTGCGCACTGCTGAGAAGGTGATCGGCTGCAAGCTCCCATCTCTCCAGGATCTGTACATCTCCAGGACCCGGAGGCGTGCTGGCCGGATCATAGCCGATCCCTCACACCCTGGTCACGTACTGTTTGCCCCCCTCCCCTCTGGTAGAAGACTTCGGTCCATCCAGACTAAAACCTCCCGTCACATGAACAGCTTCTTCCCCTCTGCCATTAGACTGCTGAACACTAAGTGACTTATTGACTCTCGTGCACTATGTACAGCAGCTCAACCAGACTCATGTCAATCATCACTGTTTTCTTCCTGCATTACCGACTGCACTATATAGTTCTCCACAGTATCTGCTGCTGGCTAATATATATTTTAACTGTTGACCAGTATCACTTAATCTTATCCTACACTTTTTTACATGTATAGTTTATTTCTCTTATCTTATCATGTTTAATGTTGCAGCATTGTACCGAGACAAATTCCTAGTTTGTGTACTACATGAACAATGGCAATAAACCTGATTCTGATTCTGATTCTGATTCTGATTCTGATCCGTGTAGTAACTACAGTCATTATTGATGGAGGTTCTTTTGTCTCCTCACTGGGCCTTTTCCCCTTCGCAAAGAAACTTTCCAAAGACGTTTGTTTTTTAATCATTTTGCTAGCTCATTGTTTAGCAACGGTGATTTTTGAAGCAACTATATGGCCTGGAGCCGCTCTCCTAGTATCACAATATGTGGGCAGGAAGTGCCTACAATTCGATTCTTTTTTTTTATTCAATAGTAGAAAATACACACAGTACACACACGTTACAAATATGTTAATAATACAAGTAAATACCTCCTAATTTGGTTATTCAGTTAAAAAAAACATTAAAAAATGCACATTTATTTATTTTCCATCAGGCGTGTCAGGGAGTCCTTTGGGTCCTTCGCTCCCTGACAGCTCGGCACTCGGGCACTCCGCAGCTCGGGTGTTTCACACACATCCACATCCACACTTCATTCATTCCCATTAACACGTTTTGGGGTTTTGTTCAATAAAACGCACAAAGCCACTCCTGCACGTTGGTTTCTCATTCATTAATTCCCAGCCTTGAATGTTAGCGGTAACGTATCACGTCACCGAGACAAGTGTCTTGACGTGCGTCAAGAGTGAGCCATAGATGGATGTAACGGAGAGAATCCGGTAATTTTTCAAAATAAAACATCATTCAGACTCAGATAATAAATAAAACAGAATGTAAGTTATTTATTCTTTCTGTGTGGCCCGGTACCAAATGACCCACGAACCGATACCGGTCCACAGCCCGGGGATTGGGGACCTCTGCTGTAGAACATAACCTGTGGGCTTCTGTGATGTTTGACCCAGAGATGTGAGAGAAAATGTTCTTGTGTCAGAGGACAAAAGTGTCCTGCTGTTACTGACACAACAGTGTGATAAACAGCACGGTTTCCCACCCTGAGAAATCATGGACAACAGAGAGAAAAAAGCTTTTTGGCAAGGAAGGAGACTCTGTTATAAATATGTAACAGCAATAACTGCACCTTTGGTCATTTTATCAATTTCATTTCAATCACCAGTTTATTCATAATTTTATTAAAAGCTGAAATCTTTCTTCTACTGTAACTCTGCCAGATTCACAGTAAAAGATTGAAATATGTATGAAAAAGTCACAATTTTATAAAAGAATCAAAAATTTATTATAAAATAGAGATACACTACCGTTCAAAAGTTTGGGGTCACCCAGACAATTATTTTGTGTTTTCCATGAAAAGTCACACTTATTTACCACCATGAGTTGTAAAATGAATAGAAAATATAGTCAAGACATTGACAAGGTTAGAAATAATGATTTGTATTTGAAATAATAATTTTTTCCAGATACTCAACCTGCTCAAAGGAAGGTCAGTTTTATAGCTTCTCTAACCAGCTAAACTGTTTTCAGCTGTGCTAACATGATTGCACAAGGGTTTTCTAATCATCCATTAGCCTTCTGACGCAATGAGCAAACACATTGTACCATTAGAACACTGGAGTAATAGTTGCTGGAAATGGGCCTCTATGCACCTATTGCATAGAGGCCCATAGATATAGATGGATAGCCCATAGATATTGCACCAAAAACCAGACATTTGCAGCTAGAATAGTCATTTACCACATTAGCAATGTATATTAGATATTAGAGTGTATTTCTGATTAGTTTAAAGTTATCTTCATTGAAAAAAACAGTGCTTTTCTTTCAAAAATAAGGAAATTTCTAAGTGACCCCAAACTTTTGAACGGTAGTGTACATTTGGATGTTAAAATAATCCACAAACCAGAAAAAGGCATCAATTTGCAAGAAAAATGTTTGAAATTCATGAGGAAATTTTTCATAAATTTATGAGAATAAATTCTCAAATCTGCAACAAACCTAAATTTACAAGAAGAAAAACACAAGTTATGAGAAAAATGTTGAAATGAAAAAAATCTTTGAAATTTGAAAAAGTAAATTAATAAAAAAAATTGTAAATTTAGCAGAAGCTGTGACTTTTTATCATAAATGTGTAACCATACTAATAAATGTATTTTTTTTCTCCTTAAACAGGCAGCTTTTCTGTTATTTGTTAATGTACATAACTTGTCACCCCCACAACACAGCCAGACCACCACACACCCCTCCCCCTCCCCCTCCTGTGCAGCACCGCTCCCCCCCCCCCCCCCCCCCCCCCCCGGGGACACCAGCACCAGCCCCCCGCGCATCACTGTGACCACAGACCAGGTTCAAGCCGAGTTTATGCACCCACATCACACTGACGCCATTGCCGACAGACGATACCTACGCAGTCCTCTGCAAAATTTACTTCTGCACCGGATTGTCAGTGTTGGTCTGCAATTCATCGCCCAAACGGTAGGCAGTTGCGGGGTCTCACCGGCTGTGTAGAGTGCTTCCTGTCTCCTCATCCCATATTTCCTGTTTTTGTCAGTGCAAGCAATGGCGACTGCACTAAAATGAATGCTGATGCAGATGGCCCTTATAAACATTGAACAACAGCTTGTTCTACTACAAGCAATGCAACGCAGAAAGCAGAGAAGGTGGAGGAGATGATCTGTGAGACCGCTGAACCGACAGAGACAGACACAGGGTGAAGCTTCCATGCTGATCCAGCATCTGAGACACATACTGTAGATGAAGAAACGGGGGCATCTTCAGAGAGAGCCAATTTGGAAAAGAAAAGCAAAGGTTGAGTCCAGCAGCAATCCTATGGAGAAAGCTCATTTCAGCCACTTGTATCCGCCATCTTGTTCTTTCTGTCATTACCCAAAGTTCGTGACCATAGGTGAGAGTAGGAACGTAGATTGACTGGTAAATTGACAGCTTTGCCTTAGAACTAAGCTCCCTCTTCACCACAACTGACCGGTACAACTTTCGCATCACTGCAGATGCTGCTCCAATCCGTCTGTTGATCTCTCACTCCATTTTCCCCTCACTCGTGAACAAGACCACAAGATACTAAAACTCCTCCACTTGGGGCAGGAGCCTGTCCCCAACCCAGAGAGGACAATCCACCTTTTTCCGGCTGAGGACCATGGACTCGGACTTGGAGGTGCTGATTCTCATCCCAGCAACTTCACACTCAGCGGCAAACCGTCCCAGCAAGAGCTGTAGGTCATTGCTGGATGAAGCCAACAGGACAACATCATCTGCAAACAACAGAGATGAGATCCTGTGGTCACTAAGCATGACACCCTCCATTCCCTTGCTGCGCCTAGAAATTCTGTCCATAAAAATTATGAACAGGATCAGTGACAAAGGGCAGCCCTGGCGGAGTCCAGCTCTCACTGGGAATGACTCCGACCGAGTGTTGGCAATACGAACCAAACTCTCACAACGGTCGTACAGAGACCGAATAGCTCATAACAACAAGCCCAATACCCCATACTCCCGAAGCACCCCCCACAAAAAACCACGAGGGACGCAGTCAAATGCCTTCTCCAAGTCAACAAAACACAAGTAAACTGATTGGGCAAACTCCCACAAACCCTCAAGAATTCTCGAGAGGGTAAAGAGCTGGTCCAATGTGCCACGGACAGGACGAAAACCACATTGCTCCTCCTGAATCCAAGGTTCGACCAACGGCTGGACTCTCCTCTCCAGTACCTTGGCATAGACCTTCCCAGGGAGGCTGAGGAGTGTGATCCCTCTAAAGTTGGAGCACACCCTCCGATCCCCTTTTTTGAAGAGAGGAACCACCACCCCAGTTTGCCATGCCAAAGGCACTGCCCCCGACATCCACGCAATGTTGCAGAGGCGTGTCAACCATGACAGCCCAACAACATCCAGGGCCTTGAGGTACTCAGGGCGAATCTCGTCCACCCCTGGGGCTTGGCCACCAAGGAGATTTTTAACCATCTTGGCGACCTCAGCCCCTGTGATAGGCGGGTCATCCCCCTCGTCCCCAAACCCTGCTTTCTCTGTGGAAGGCGTATCAGTGGGATTGAGGAGATCCTCAAAGTATTCCTTCCACTGCCCGACGATATCCCCAGTCGAAGTCAACAGTGTCCCATCCGCACCATACACAGTGTGGACAGGGAGCTGCTTTCCCCTCCTGAGCCACCGGACAGTTTGCCAGAATCTCTTCGAGGCCAACCAAAAGTCTTATTCCATGGCCTCACTGAACTCCTCCCATACCCGGGTTTTTGCTTCAGCAACCACCCGAGCTGCAGTCTGCTGGGCCTGCCGGTACACCTCAGCTGCTTCGGGAGTCCCACAAGCCAACCAAGCTTGATAGGACTCCTTCTTCAGCTTAAAGGCCCCCCTCACCACTGGTGTCCACTACTTGGTTCGGGGGTTGCCACCTCGAGATGCACCAACCACCTTGCGGCCACAGCTCTGGGCCGCCGCTTAAACAACAGAGGTGGAGAACATGGCCCCATTCAGACTCCATGTCTCCAGACTCCATCGGAATGTGGTTGAAGTTCTTCCGGAGGTGGGAGTTGAAGACCTCCCAGACAGGGGCCTCAGCCAGACCTTCCCAGCTCACCCTCACTATACGTTTGGGTCTACCAGGTCTTAATGGCTTCCTCCCCTGCCATCGGATCCAACTCACCACCAGGTGGTGATCAGTTGACAGCTCTGCACCTCTTTTTACCCTCCTGACGCCGATTGTCGTGAATTCGCATCCATCCAAAAAAAAAAAAAAAAAAAAAAAACCCACAATGATTTTCAATTATGAAAAAGATAAAAAATAAAAATAAAAAAAAAATTGTTCATGATTGGAAATAAATTCAGGCGTCAAGGGGTTACACGAGGGTCCAAGACATACGGTCGCAGGTCTGATTGCATTTTTGATTTGATTTTTGATTTTGTATACTTTATTGATCCCCAGAGGGGAAATTGAGGGCATCCACCTGGATGGATGAAGCAGCCACGGTACGGCGCAATCCATTAACCATTCATGCACATATTCACACCTAGGGCCACTTTAGAGTCTCATGATAACAAAATCGATCATTGACCTGGGACCTAGGGTGTTATGGTGCCAGGTGCACATATGACACCCTTCTGCTTGAACATGGTGCTTGGTGCATGGTGGACAAACTGGTTAGCACAGAAGTCCAATAACTGAACACCACTCGGGTTCAGATGGGGCAGGCCGTTCCTCCCAATCACCCCCCTCCAGGTTTCACTGTCATTGCCCACGTGTGCATTGAAGTCCCCCAGTAGGACAATGGAGTCTCCAAGAGGAACACCCTAAAGCACCCCACTCAAAGACTCCAAAAATGGTGGGTACTCTGAACAATCATTTGGTGCGTAGGCACAAATGATGGTCAGAACCCATTTCCAAACCCAAAGGCGAAGGGAAACAACAGTTTTGTCCACCGGGGAAAACTGCAATATAGAAGCCGCAAGGTGCGGGGATAAAAAAAATACCCACCCTTGCTTGCCGCCTCTCGCCCGGGGCAACTCCAGAGTATGCCAAGCTCCAGCCCCTCTACAGGAGACTGGTTCCGTAACCGGAGCTGTGTATTGAGGTGAAGCTGACTATATCTAGCCGGTGTCTCTCAACCTCATACACCAGCTCTGGCTCCTTCCCCACCAGAGAGGTAACATTCCATATCCAAAAAGCCAGTTTAGGAAGCCTGGGATCAGACCACCAAGGTCTCCGCCTTCGACCGCCACCTGATCCACATAGCACCGGACCCACATGGTCCCTCCTGCAGGTGGTGAGCCCACTTGAGGGCGGACACATATAACTCTTTCAGGCTGAGCCCAGCCGGGTCCCATGGGGGAAACATGGCCACCAGGCTCTAACCATCAAGCCCCTCCCCCAGGCCTGGCTCCAGGGTGGGGCCCTGGTGACCTCATACACTGAATCCTTTCAGAGTATGAAACCTTATACACTGAATCTTTGTTTTTGCATTCATCATGAGAGTCTTTCGGATCGCTCTTCGTCTGGCCTTTCTCCTAGGACCAGTTTATCTTGGGTGACCTTACCAGAGGCAAATTGCCCCGGAGAACACAGCTCCTGGGATTACTAGGGCACGCAATCCCCCCACCACAATAAGGTGACGATCCATGAGGGGGTTCTTTCTTCACTTCATTCTTCACTTTCAGTGAAATATTTTCGCTGGTCATTAACATCTGTTTGTTCTCTTCAGTAGATTGAGTCCCCATCGTGCTGTTTGCTCTCTATATGTCTGTTCTTTTCTTCTTCTTCTCTATCCCCTCACCCCCCAGCAAGTTGCAGCAGATGACTGCCACTCCCTGAGCCTTGTTCAATTGGAGGTTCCTTCCTGCTAAAAGGGAGTTTTTCCTCTCCACTGTCACCAAGTGCTGCTCATAGGAGCTCACCTTATTGCTGGGGTCTTTCTGCAATTGTGGGGTTGAAAGTACTATGAGATTACTGTTGTTGTGAAATGGTGATATTGTAGAGAAAGAAGGCAGGCGAGGAAACGAGCTGGATGGCACAGAAAGTTTATTCTTCCTCCATCATAACTTACAGCAAGAGAGAAGCCCCTGTCTCTGTGCATTCCTCTTATATCGTCATTGCCATGCATCAAGATCTGGAACTTCCAACCATAATACATTATGTTTGTAACATAGCCTGTGCGGCACATTAACATGACATAAAGCCAGCACCGCTCTCACACACTTTTTTTCTTAGTGGCTCCGGCACCTTTTCACTCTTTCCGGGGGGGGGGGGGGGGGGGCATTGTCCTTAATGTCCCATCTGATACCCCCCGGTGACACCTCCTCTTTTTGTCCATTGTTCCGTGGGTGGAGAAGTCCAACACCATGCCCCACATAGCACCCCTCCCCCCGAACTCCCAGAAAGGACACTATCCCCCAGTCCTTTTGGCTTGAGCAGTCGCCCATAACGGCTGTAGAGGAAGGTCGCTGATCCTGTCGAACCTCCTGCTGGTGGGGTGTACAGGAGGGCACGTCAGTCTGTGGAGGGAAAAAGGGAGGAGGAGAAAACACATCAACTTTGCGAGTGCAGGTCCCTTCCGAGGGAACACCAAATTGCGGAGCCACCAACGGTGGGTGTCCAACCCGCAGAGCTTGGGCCAACACCACCTGATCCTCTGTCAACACAAAAGCGGGCTTCAGCCTGTCAATGCAGATGGTCTCCCTACGTCCTCCCAAGTCTAACACAAAATGCTTTGCCTCAGGTTCCAACACCCTGAATGGTCCGTCGTACGGTGGGCACAGCGGGGTCCAGTGCACATTGTGCCTGACAAAAATAAAACTGGTGTTCTGCAAGTTTTTTGGGACAATTTGGGCGGAGTTTTTCGGAGACAACTTTGCGGGGGGCCGCAGCAGCTTAGAAAAAAATGAGTTCTGCCAGGGAGGCTGCCAAATCCTCCTTAGGTCCAGAGCGCAACCTGAAAAGAATCCAGGGCAGGTGGTGGACTCAGTTTGTATCTGTGAGCGAAGCTCTGAGCGTTGCTTTAAGCGGCCTGTGAAAACACTTGGATTGCCCGTTAGTCTTGGGGTTGTACGCAGTAGTGCGGTGAATTTTGACCCCCAGGCTCTGGGCCATAGAGAACCAGAGTTCTGAAACAAATTGTGGACTCCTGTCAGACATGATGTCCTCTTGAGGTCCAAAACCTGTCTCATGAATCGCCCCTCAAGGAAGAAAGAAACAGACCCACGCGTCAACTGTAGTTTGTGGTTTTCTTTACAAAGCACACAAAGTGCCAGAATACAGCAAAGCAGAATCCAAATACATAAAAACAAAGAAAACTTGCATGCTGAAGTAACTTCAGGAAAATCCCACCAAAGCAGGATCATGGCTCTGGTGGTGAAGAGAGGATAATTACCGTTGAGACTGCCGCAGTGAAAAAAACAATCTGACAGTCTTTAAATAGTTTGTGAGTAAGGTGAAAGACTGTTGCGGCAGGTGCTGGCTGCATGAGCGAGCAGGTGACCTAATTAAACAATAAGTCACAGTTGGGACGATAGGGAACAGGCAGTGAGAGGATGACAGAAGAGGAGGAAGGGCACTCGTCTCATCCAGAAACAAAAATATAATTCCTAAATACAGAGGTTGAAAAAATAAAAATAAAAATGATATTCAGTACTCAAATAACTAACAGAATAATAAACCACCTAGGAAACATCATAACTCAAAACACAGAGAAACAACACAAAGCTGGAAAAATACAGAAAATATTCAGAAATAAATTAAGAACCTGAGCTTGTGGTGATCACCATGCTCAGTCTCATGACAGACCTCGCCCCTCCCAAGGAATTGATTCCAGACATCCCAAGGTAACACCCAAAGAAAAGAAAAAGTATAACAATAAACCACCCCAGGTGGGAGGTGGGGGGAACAGGAGTAGGAGGGAAAAAAAAAACACAAGCTCTGTGACTGACCCGTATCTGCATTAATACCAGACCCCTGGGCCCCCTAGGCCACAGAACTAAGCAGTTCGGTTGGCCGGCCGAAGTCCCAGATCTGACAGATGGCAAGTTGGTGTGAGTCAGGTGGCCTGCCAGAGAATAAAGGCCCCCCAACCCAATGGCACAATCTGTCAGGCAGCCGACTAGAGTTCTTCAGCCATCTAAAACAAAGGAGTTGCCCGGGAGGCGGCTCCCCCACGGGGAGGCCCAGAGAAGGGATGGAGAGCCGAGGAGGGGGAGCCACGATGGCGTCTGGCTGAAGAGAGGGAACCACGATGGCATCTGGCACTGGAGGGGGAACCATGATGGCGTTTGGATCTGGAGGAGGAACCATGGCAGCATCTGGCGAAGGAAAGGGGACCACGATGCCCTTGGATTTGCAAGCAGCACCCTCGGTGGTCCCGGAAAAGGATGAGGTTTCACCCACGGTGGCTCTGGACTGGAGCACTGTTGCACCCACAGTGACCCCGGTTTTGGACAAAGATAAACCCGCAGAAGCTCCGGAGTGGAGCAACACTGCACTCGCAGTGGTTCCGGACAGGAGCAACGCTGCACCCGCAGTGGCTCTGGACTGGAGCAACACTGCAGCCATGGTTGCTCCAGACTGGAGCAACGCTGTGCCCGCAGTAGCTCAGGACTAGAGCAATGCTGCACCCGGGGTGGCTCTGGATGGGAGTAATGCTGCACCCGTGGTGGCTCCAGACGGGAGCAACACTGCACCTGCAGTCACTCCGGGCTTGAGCAACACAGCACTTGTGGTGGCGCCAGGCTGGAGCAACGCAGCATCCGCTGTGGCTAAGGGCTAGATTAAAGCTGCACCCACGGTGGCTCTGGACTGGAGCAAAGCTGCACTCACGGTGGCTTGCAGGCTGGAGCGGCGCTGCATGCTCGGTGGCTCCAGGCAGGAGCGGAGCTGCATGCTCGGTGGCTCCAGGCAGGAGCGGAGCTGCACCCTGGGTGGCTCCTGGCATTAGGGGAGCTGCACCCTGGGTGGCTCCCTGCAGGAGCGTAGCTGAACCCTGGGTGGCTCCAGGCAGGAGTGGAGCTGCACCCTTGGTGGCTCCAGACAGGAGCAGCACTGCACCCACGGTGGACCCGGACTGGGCCAAGGCTGCACCCATGGTGGGCCTGGACTGGACCAAGGCTGCACCCTCGGTGGGGCCAGACTGGACCAAGGGCGGCAGCCCCTGCAGCAGGCATGGTGGTCGGTGCAGTCCTGGGACTCCTCAGTGATGTGGCCCATGCAGGTGGCTGGTCCTGTGTGGCGACAGGAGGTCGGCTCTCTGCTGGCGCTGCTTCCTTCTTAGATGAAGCCCAAGGACTCTCCATAGTTGGTGCAGGCATCAGCTAAGGGTCAGCGCTCCTCTTCTGTCCATCGCGTGGCTGCAGGCCTGGAATCAGGTCCTCCAAAGCTGTAGGCTCCTCCATCCTCCAGCGGCTCAGTTCCAGGGCAGGGGGACACTCAGGGATAATAGGAGGAGACATAGCGACGGCAGGTGAGAGTTTATTTGTTGCAGCAGGTGATGAGAGTTCAGGAGACTGCACACCCTGAGCCTCACAACCGGGAATAAGGCAAGGCAAATCATCATAAATTGTGGGAGAATGAAAAGACACTGGCCTGTTATCTCGGAGCACAATGTTTCCTGCTGCAGCAGGTGTAGGTTTAACCCTCTCTGTGGATTCTATTGAAGAGGTCCCCCCTGGAGAACCTTGAAGACCCGCCCCTGCAGTTCCAGCGACAGGTGGAGTCGGTGAGAATGCAACCAACCTCTCAGCAGAGGAAAAAATGGCGAGGAGAAATGAGGATCAGCAGCTGCAGGAAAACAGGGAGCTGACGGGACAGCTAAAGAGGAAAAAACATGGAGGATGCACTGCTGCGGAAGTCTTCTGTCTCGGCGAAGGGGAAGTGGCTGGCTGAGAGGCAGGAGTAATCCTCCGGCGGTCCGAGGCTGGATGGCGACATCGTGTAGAGGATGGGACTGGAGCAGGAATGGGCGCCGGAGACTGGCAAGGAGCCAAAACAACAAGGACCTGGGAGCGCCTTTCCTTTAGCATGGGCCCAGGCTTCCCCTGGGAATTCCTCACCATCCCGCTGTTTTCATGTTGTAGTTCCACCACCAGAGGGATTAATAAAGTTAAGTCTAAGTCTAAGTCTAAGTCTAAGAAAAACCCTCTCCACTCCCTCAGCGTGCTCCAAAAGCTGAGGGCACCAGCGAGCAGCTGCCTCTGCAAGGCCCAAATACCACAATGCGTCCTTCGGGGTAGGACCAATGCATGCCGCAGAGATTAGCCTATCAACCTCCACTAGGACCTGGCAGAACTCCCACCCCAGGTGCATCGGGTTGCCGCATCCATCTGCAGAGTCCTTGTGGGCTGTGGACATAATGCTCCATGGAACAGGTGAGGGAAAAACACATACGGAAAAGCCGAAAAAATCCAGAAACGGTAGCAGCTGGGTCTTTACTGGCCGCAGTCTACCGTCATGAATCACCCCTCTGGGCAGAAAGAAACAGACCCACGCACCAACTGCAGTTTGCAGTTTTATTTACAAAGCATGCAAAGTACCAGAATACAGCAAAGCAGAAGCGGGGCTGTAGGGCCGGCGTGCTAGTAAGGCTACGGAAGCAGCCATTCAAACCACCGCTTCCCAGCCTTTTCCTCTCAAATGCCAGATCTCTCGTGAACAAGATGGAGGAGCTAAGGTTACAGATTAAGATAAACAACTGTGCCAAGGATGTATGCATTCTTCTTATCACTGAGACCTGGCTTCAACCATTTATCCCGAACTCGGCTATCGAGCTAGCGGGGTATACTACACAGCGCTATGACCGAACAGCGGATTCCGGTAAGAACAGAGGAGGGGGGCTTTGTGTGTACGTAAATAACAGCTGGTGTACTAACTCAGTGATCATGGAAAGTCACTGTTCATCGGACATAGAGTATCTGACTGTTAAGTGCAGACCTATTTACCTCCCTAGGGAGTTTACTGTAGTTTTTGTAACGGCTGTCTACATTCCACCGGATGCTAATGCTAACTCAGCTATCGGATTGCTACATGCTAGCATTAGCTATACACAGAGTATTTACCCTGACGCTGTGCAAGTTATAGCGGGGGATTTCAATCATGCAGACTTAAAGGCAGCACTCCCTAAATTCCATCAGCATGTCAAGTGTGCTACTAGGGGAGTGAACACTCTGGACAAGGTCTATTCAAACATCAAACTGGGCTATAGGGCTAGACCATTACCACATCTAGGCCAGTCTGACCATCTGTCCATGCTATTAATTCCTGCATATGCCCCCCTCAGAAAAACTGCTCCCATCATCTCTAAGACTGTTGCCATATGCCGGAGGATGCTTCCCAGCAGCTGCAGGATTGCTTCGACAGGACCAACTGGGAAGTCTTCGAACATAAGGACCTGGAGCTGTTCACAGATAGTGTGCTGTGCTATATCGAGAACTGCATAGACACTATCACAGTGAACAAACAGATCCATATCTCCCCTAATCAGAAGCCCTGGATGAACCGGGAGGTCCAGAAAGGCTAAGGCAGACTATAGTTGGTGGATTGAGGACCATCTGGATAGCAATAATAGCCGGCAGGTGTGGCAGGATATCCAGCACCTAGCCAACTATCGAACTAATCTGGGAACCACGGTAGGTGACCTCACGCTGGTGGAGGAGCTGAATATCTTCTTTGCCTGCTTTGAGGTCGCTGCACCTGTCTCGGCCAACCTACACCAGGCCCACAGCAGTACGTTCCTCACTTTGGAGGAACATGAGGTGAGGCGCACCCTGCGGTCCATCGACCCAAGAAAAGCAGTGGGTCCGGATGGTGTCCCGGGACGTGTGCTGAGGGACTGTGCAGATCAACTGGCTGGAGTCTTTACTAAGATTTTCAACCAATCCCTGGCACAGTCCACTGTCCCATCCTGCCTGAAGTCCTCTACCATAGTCTCCTTACCCAAGAAACCTCACATCTCCAGCCTCAATGACTACAGACCAGTCGCACTCACCCCGGTGGTGATGAAGTGCTTTGAAAGGCTGGTCCGTAGTTATATCATAGCAGCACTACCCCGCAGTCTTGACCCCCACCAGTTTGCTTACAGAGCGAATCGATCCACAGAAGATGCGGTGGCCACAGCACTCCATGCCACTCTAGCCCACCTGGAGCGGCAGGGGAGCTATGTGCGGATGCTCTTCGTGGATTACAGCTCTGCATTTAACACCATTCTTCCACACAAACTGGTGGTCAAGCTGGGGGACCTGGGGCTTCCTCAGGCCATATGTATGTGGATAAGCAGCTTCCTCTCTGATCGCAGACAGAGAGTCAGGGTGGGCCATCATACATCTTCAGCCCTAAGCTTCAGTACCGGATCCCCCCAGGGCTTTGTGCTGAGTCCGCTGCTCTACTATCTGTATACACACAACTACACCCCCACCCATCACAATAACACCATCGTGAAGTTTGCAGACGATACTACAGTGGTGGGTCTCATTTCGGGGGGGAACGAGTTTGCCTACAGAGATGAGGTGGTGTGGCTGTCGTCATGGTGTAAAGACAATAACCTTCTCCTGAACACCTCTAAGACTAAAGAGTTGATAATAGACTACAGGAGGAAGAAGACAGACATTCCCCCTCTCATCATCAGTGGGGACTGTGTAGAGAGGGTAGCTGACTTCCGTTTCCTGGGAGTTCACATGGAGGAGAACCTGTCCTGGAGTGTGAACACCTCTGAGCTGGTGAAAAAGGCCCAGAAGAGACTGTACTTCCTGAGGATTCTCAGGAAGGAGAACATCACACAGAGACTGCTGATGTCCTTTTATCGAGCTTCCATTGAGAGCATATTGAGGATCTCCATACTGAGGATTGTCACTTCCTTGTGGTAACGTAACGTATCGTCACTTCCTGTTTTGCTGTCTGCCTGTGTGGTTGCTCTCCAGCTATTAGCTATGGCTACTAGCTTTCCTTCCTCTCCTCCTCTGGTGTGCTCTCTCTGTCAGATGTTTAGCTACACCTCTGCCTCTTTTAGTGATAACGGTAAATGTAATAAATGTTGTCTTTTTGAGGCGCTCGAGGCGAGGTTGTCTGATTTGGAATCCCGGCTCCCGGCTCCGCTGCATTGAAACACCGTCTGCGCCAGTTAATCTCGACGGACGCCCATTAGCTGCAGCGGAGCTAGCTAGCTTAGCCCCCCCGTCAGCGGTTTCCCGGCTCTCCTCAGCAGCGAGGAGACTGGGTGGGTGACGGTGAGAAGGAAGCCTAGTCGCAAAGCCCCGGTTCACCACCAACCTGTTCACGTTTCTAATCGTTTTTCCCCGCTCAGCGACACACCCGCTGAGGAAAAAACTCTGATCATTGGTGACTCTGTAGTCAGAAACGTGAACCTAGAGACTCCATCGGTCATAGTCAAATGCATTCCTGGGGCCAGAGCAGGCGACATCGAGTCAAATTTGAAAATGCTGGCTAAAAGTAACTGTAAATACTCCACAATTGTTATTCACGCCGGCATTAATGACATCTGTCTCCGGCAGTCGGAAGTCACCAAACTTGATGTAGAATCGGTGTGGGACTTTGCCAAAACGATGTCTGCCACTGTAGTATTCTCTGGGCCCCTCCCCAATCTGACCAGTGATGACATGTTTAGTCGCTCGTCATCCTTGAACCGCTGGCTGTCTGTGTGGTGTCCTGCAAATGACGTGGGCTACATTGACAATTGGAGCTCTTTTTGGGGAAAACCTGGTCTTATGAGACGAGACAGCATTCATCCCACTTTGGATGGTGCTTCTCATTTATCTAACAATCTGGCATCTTTTTTATCCAAATTTCCAAAACCATGACTACTCAGAGTTGGGACAAGGAAGCAGAGTCGCAGTCTTACACGCCTCTCTGCAGCTCCTCTTCATCCGCCACCCCTCAGCTTAGCCCCTGTCTTCCCCATCAGAGAATCGTTGTCTGCTCCTTCCAAAGTGAATAAAAATATCATGCATAAGCATCCCAAAGTGATAAAGCAAAATATTGGTAAAACTCAAATTAAACATAAAGCCTCTAAATTGAATGATTTGGCCTCTGTTCCTCCTCATAATTTAAAAATTAAATGTGGTTTACTAAATATTAGGTCTCTAACTCCCAAGTCTCTGTTAGTCCATGATCTGTTAATTGATCATCAGATTGATTTAATTTCCCTTACAGAGACTTGGTTAGGGCAAGAGGATTATGTTGGTTTAAATGAATCAACTCCCTCTGGTTATTTAAACTGTCAAAATCCCAGAAGTTCTGGTCGTGGAGGAGGAGTAGCAACAATTTACCATTCCAAATTACTAGTTAATGTAAAGCAAAAAACATGTTATAATTCCTTTGAGGGCCTGGTCCTTAGTATTGGGCACTTTAGCAATTTTAGGTTAAACCCAATTTTATTTGCCATAGTTTATCGTCCCCCATCAACCTACTCAGAATTTTTATCCGAATTTGCTGATTTCTTAGCTGATTTAGTGCTGAAATCTGATAGAATAATTATAGTAGGGGACTTTAATATACATGTGGATGTAGATAGTGACTGCCTTAATGTGGCATTTAATTCAATATTAGACTCGATTGGGTTTTCTCAGAAAGTAGGAAATTCTACTCATTACCTCCACCATACATTGGACCTTGTTCTGACATATGGCATAGAAATAGAAAATCTTGTAGTGTCTCCTCATAACCCTGTACTGTCAGACCATTGTCTGTTAACCTTTGATTTTACTATTTCTGACTATTTGGCTCCTAAAGAAAAATATTATTACAGTAGATGCCTCTCAGATGATGCTGTTTCCAAATTTATGCAGATTGTTTCCTCTATGCCATGTGTCAACACAACGGAAATAAGCTATAGACAGCTTGCTCCTTCTGTAATTGATAACATGGTGGATAGTGTGTCAGCTTCTCTGCATCAGGCTCTAGACTTGGTGGCCCCCTTAAAAAAGAAAAAGTCTAATCAGAGATTTCTAACTCCTTGGTTCAACACAGAAACTCGTAGCTTAAAACAGAAGACTCGTCAATTAGAAAGAAAATGGCGCTCTACTAATTTAGATGAAATCTATTTAGCTTGGAGAAATCATCTTTTAATTTATAAAAAATCTCTTAGAAAAGCTAGAACAAGTTATTACTCTGCATTAATAGAAGAGAACAAGAATAATCCCAGGTTTCTTTTCAGTACTGTAGCCAGGTTGACAAAGAGTCAGGACTCTGTCAATCCTAGCATTCCCTTAGAGCTTACTAGTCAGGACTTTATGAACTTTTTCAATAATAAAATTTCATCCATCAGAGATAAAATCAATCAGATTCTTCCCACAGTTAACTTAAATGCTGTAACTACTACAACTCCTTCTTTTGATGTCTGTCTTGATGAGTTTACTCCAATCGACCTTTGTGAGTTAGACAAAATAGTTTCCTCATCCAAACCTTCAACTTGTCTTTTAGACCCTATTCCTACTAGGTTATTTAAAGAAGTCTTCCCACTTATTGGTAGCTTTATTCTTCATATAATCAATTCTTCATTAACTTTAGGCCATGTACTGCAGACTTTTAAAACAGCTGTAATTAAACCCTTACTCAAAAAGCCAACGCTAGATCCAGGAGCTTTAGCTAACTATAGACCAATCTCTAATCTCCCTTTCATTTCAAAAATCTTAGAAAGAGTTGTTGCTTTGCAATTATTTGACCACCTGCAGGGAAATGTCACGCCGCGCCATTCATCAGCGGCGCCACCTGCTCACGCACCTGACAATCATCAGCGGCGAGGGATAAAGGCCGTCTCGCCCGGAGGCTCGGCCTGAAGCCGTCAGACTTCGTCCCTCACCGTTGTGAGCATACTTCTCTTCAGCGTCACCATTTTGGTAAGAAGATCGCTTACCTCTCTTCTTCAGTCTTCTCCCCTGTGCACAGGTGGATTCCCCAGCGGCGGACATCTCCTCTCCATCGCCCAATCCTCGCTGCTGTACGGAGCTCTCCAGGTGGCTGTCTTCCGGGCTTCGCCCCCTTGTTGTGCCAGCTGTCCTGACCCACCAAGTAAGTCCTTCTCTCGCCATAAATCTCTCCTGTGTTGGTGTATGCCCGTCACCCTCTCCCTGTGCTCTCTCCATAGGGTTGCTCGGCTGTACGGTCACCTGCCTCTGTGCCTGGAGCAGACACCATCACCAACACATTTACTTTCCGCAGACACGCACTCATTCACCCCTGCTGTTAATAAACTCTTTGAACTACTCTAAGCCTGTGTGTGTGCGTCTCCTGAGCCGTGCAATATGTCAGTACGGCTTCAGCAGAGCGGCTTGGCGGACGGCGGGCTCGCACACCGGCTTACCACTCTCGAGGCTAGAGTGGATCAAATTGCTTATCAACAGCAGGTCATCCTGAATCAATTGGTAATTATCACTGGCCGATTGGACCGCCTGGACCCCCAGCAGCCGTTCCCCCCGGCTCCTCAGGGTGGCGCAGCTCCTGCTGTTCCGGTGGCCGTCCAGCCAGCTCCAGTGGCACCGGCCCGACTCACACCAATTCCGACCCCCGCTCGCTTTAGCGGAAAGCTCGGCGGAGCGCGGGGGTTTGTGATGCAGTGCGAGTCAGTGTTTGACTGTGTGCCCGGAGACTTCCCCTCAGATCACAGCCGAATTGGCTACATAGGGAACCTCCTGGAGGGGCGTGCTTTAACTTGGGCCTACGCTATTATGGCGAGACCCAGTTATGCCACCCTCACCTATGCCGAGTTCGTGAGGCGCTTCCTGGAGGTGTTTGATCATTCTCGTTCCGAGGCGGTCCAGATCGATCGGCTTCTCGCTCTCCAGCAGGGAAACCGGTCGGCCGCGGATTATGCCATCGAATACCGGGTAGCGGCGGAGGAATTGGGCTGGGAGGAGCGCTCCCTCTGCGGCCTGTTTCTCCGCAGCCTCAATAGTGATCTGAGGGATGAACTGGCTGGACGGGATATCCCCGGAACGTTAGCGGAGCTAACCTCATTGGCAATCAGCTTGGACAACAGGCTGCGCGAGCGCTCCTCAGGACGGAAGCCGTCTGCTTCTCGCCCTCGGGGAGTCCCGCTACGCCTGCCCCAAGCTCGCCCCCTGGTGACGCCGCCACCATCGTGCCCCGAGGAGTCGGAGCCGATGGTGACGGGCTGGGCAAAGCTCTCCTCGGCAGAGAGACAGCGCCACCGTGAGTTGGGTCTCTGCATGTATTGCGGAGACAGTCAACACACGGTAGAGCTTTGCCCACAAAAGCCAAACGGCGGGGTCCGCGAGTCACTGTAGGGGGCCTCGCGGACGTCAATCGGCAAAGTCCCCTCACTCAATTAAAGCTGCCCATCCGTTTTTGCCACAATCCCACTGGGCACCTCACCCACGCACTGGTGGATTCGGGCGCAGAGGGCAGCTTCATTTCACAAGGCCTGGCAACCCGATTGGGCATCCGCTGTCAGGCATTAAAACACCCCATCTCCCTGGTCCATCTCTCCCGTGCCTCCCTTGGGAGAGTTTCTCACCAAACCATGCCTGTCCCAGTCATCATCTCAGGGAACCACCGGGAGGAGATGGTATTTTACGTCCTGCCCAACTCTGTGTCGCCCGTCATCCTGGGGTATCCCTGGCTACGCCTCCACAACCCTGTCCTGGACTGGAGGTCCGCTGGGGTATCGGCATGGAGTACCTTCTGTATGGGCACCTGCCTTCAGTCCGCTGCCTGCTCCCCGTCCGCGGCTCCCCCTGTGGCGGATACAGCACCTCCGGACCTGTCACTGGTGCCTCCAGAATTTCACGACCTGGGTATGGTATTTAGTAAATCGAAAGCTATGTCTCTTCCCCCGCATCGACCCTATGACTGTGGCATTAACCTCCGCCAGGGGGCCCCCCTGCCTTCTGGTCGGCTCTACAGCCTGTCGGCGCCGGAGAAGGAGACCATGAATACATACCTGAAGGAATCACTGAGCGCTGGGATTATTCGCCCATCGTCGTCACCCGTGGGGGCAGGGTTTTTCTTTGTCGGGAAAAAGGACGGATCCCTCCGCCCCTGCATAGACTACCGAGCGCTAAATGACATCACTGAGAGGGACCGTTACACCCTGCCCCTCATGGACACTGCCTTTCACTCCCTCCAGGGGGCGACCTGGTTTACCAAGCTGGATTTACGCAGCGCTTACCACCTCGTCCGGATCCGGGAGGGAGATGAATGGAAGACAGCCTTCCGTACCCCGAACGGCCACTTTGAGTATCTCGTCATGCCGTTCGGGCTGACCAACGCTCCTGCCGTCTTTCAGCGCCTCATTAATGACGTCCTCCGGGATTTCATCGGCCTTTTTGTGTTTGTCTACCTGGATGACATCCTTATCTTCTCCAGGTCCAGGGACGAGCACCAGGTCCATGTGAGGCGGGTCCTCCAAAGACTGCTGGAGAACCGTCTGTATGTGAAGGCTGAGAAATGCGAATTCTACGCTAGGACCACGTCCTTCCTGGGGTTCATCATCGCTCAAGACCAGGTGCTCCCAGACCCAGAGAAGGTGAAGGCGGTGGTGGAGTGGCCTACTCCCGCATCCCGGAAGCAGGTGCAACAGTTTGTTGGCTTCGCCAATTTTTACCGCCGCTTTGTCCCAAATTTCAGCTCGATCGTCGGACCGCTGACCCGCCTCACGTCCCCGAAGGTCCCGTTCCGGTGGACTGAAGAGGTCGCTGCTGCCTTTAGGGCGCTGAAGGCGGAGTTCTCCTCCTCCCGGGTCCTTCGCCAGGTCGACCCCGCGCTGCAGTGCATTGTGGAGGTGGACGCATCGGACACGGGAGTGGGAGCAGTGTTATCCCAGCGGTCACCTGACGATGGCGCCAAACGGCCGTGCGCCTTCTTCTCCCGGCGCCTGTCCCCGGCGGAGAGAAACTACGATGTGGGGGACAGAGAGCTCCTGGCCATTAAACTCGCCTTACAGGAGTGGCGCCACTGGCTAGAGGGGGCGGACCTGCCGTTTGTGGTCCTGACGGACCACAAGAACTTAGAGTACTTACGATCTGCCAAGCGCCTGAATGCCCGCCAGGCGCGCTGGTCTTTGTTCTTCGCCAGGTTCCGCTTCTCAATCACCTTCAGGCCGGGCTCCAAAAACGGCCTGCCTGACGCCCTCTCTAGGCAGTTCACCCCCGTGGAGGCTGAGGAGACGCCCCACACTATCCTGCCCAGGTCGTGCGTCCTCGGTGCCATCTCTTGGGACATTGAAGACAAGATCCGGAAGGCGCAGGAGGTGGAACCTGATCCTGGCGGCGGACCGGAGGGAAGACTGTTCGTCCCATCTGCGGTCCGAGGAGAGGTCATCCACTGGCTCCACACCTCCCGGCTCACCTGTCATCCCGGCACCTCTCGGATGATCAGCCTCCTCCAACGGTCCTTTTGGTGGCCAGGCCTGCGGAGGGATGCAGCCCGCTACGCCTGGGCTTGCCCAATCTGTGCCACCAGCAAGTCGGGAAATGCCCCCCCAGCGGGTCTGCTCCAGCCTCTGCCCGTCCCCGGCAGGCCCTGGTCGCACATCGCACTGGATTTCGTCACCGGACTCCCCGTTTCCAACTCCTTTGACACCGTCCTGACCATTGTGGACCGTTTCTCCAAGGCGGCGCACTTCATCCCCCTGCGAGGTCTCCCTACTGCCCTGGAGACGGCGGGCCTCCTCGTCCAACACGTGGTCAGGCTGCACGGGATTCCGGTGGACGTGGTCTCGGACCGGGGCCCCCAATTTTCATCCGAGGTTTGGAGATCTTTTTGTAACGCCATCGGAGCCAAGGTGAGCCTCTCCTCCGGCCATCACCCCCAGTCTAACGGGCAGTGTGAGAGGACCAATCAGGAGCTGGAGGCTGCGCTCCGCTGTGTTACTAGATCCAAGCCGACGTCCTGGAGCAACCATCTCGCCTGGGTGGAGTATGCCCACAACACCGCCCGCTCTTCTGCAACGGGGATGTCCCCCTTCAAGGCGTCCCTGGGTTACGACCCCCCGCTGTTTCCAGCGCAGGAGAACGAGGTAACTGTCCCCTCTGTTAGGGCGCACCTTAGGCAGTTCCGCTCCACCTGGGCTGCCGCG
>JAJAQF010000207.1:0-50512 GCA_020510985.1 Pholidichthys leucotaenia | reverse complement strand
ATTTCAGTTTTTTAAACTGATTAGTTGCTCTCTGCTCTGCCTTGGGATCCAGTTACTTCAGTTAAAATCAACACCACCCCCCCTTTGTTCTGTGTTGTCCTGCTCTGCTGATGTTCGGCTTTAACCGAAGGCAACAAGTTGAGGCGTGTTCTGGCGTGGGTTGACTGATGCAGTGCATTCTGGGAAAAGTTTAAAGGTATAACTAGAAAAGCACTCGGAGAGCGCAGACCTCCGCCAAGCGCCACAGTTGCCCCCCATACAGTGTTTGTGTGTACGTTTTCAGATTCCTTGAGCATGAAAACATATGACTAGCAATTGGATTCACAATGATAGGTGATGAGACAAAGTGATCAATATAACCATATAACAGTTATCTGTGTGATTTAAAATATGTGTGTGATCAATATAACCACATAGTAGTTAGTTGTGTGCTTCAAAATATATGTGTGTTCAATATAATCATATAACAGTTATTTGTGTGACTCAAAATGTTTGTATTCTGCTTATATCTAGGTAAAATGACCAATATACCATAATGGAATATACAGTATATTGCCAAGTGTGTGCTTCACTCTCTGCAAAATAGTGGACCTTTGTCTCACAACAGAGGATAACAAAAGCCTGGGATTTATGGGAAGGAGCCACAGTTGCGATAAGGAATGGCTGAGCAGTGGCCTTCAGTGGATACATTCGGCGCCAGGAACGGATCCTCCCTGGACCAGACACCTGGATTGTCCACTCGATAAAAATATGCTTTCTTCTTTGTCCATTTGTGTATAAATATTCCGGGTCAGGGCTAGGATAGCCAGTCAGACTTCATGAACTGACACAATCTGTTGTTGTCAGGGCGAGAATGTTTGACCTGGCGCTGTAACCTATTATATTCAACTTACTTGCTTAATAAATACATGTTCCAAAGTAATACAAATACATAACAAATACATGTTCCAAGTAAACTCAATCTCTTCCTTGAAAAACGAACCTGGGTAAACCATCTACACACATAGACAATCTTTGAAGAGTAGACTTAGATGGTTTTCTACTAAGTTTTTTAATCCTAACAATTTGGGGGCTTCGTCCGGTGAAAGGGGGAGATTATCATCTGATTTGGATCTTTGATTGTCTGGACAACGGACCTGCATCACCGACTGACAACACGAGCGGCCGCACTGAAAAAGAGGTACAGACGCCTTTTATATTAAAAAGTTCTGCTACATTGGCCATAACCAAAGTTAAGTTCTGTGTTGTCAAACGGTTTGATGTGTGTCCTAGGTTAAAAAAGCAGTTGAATATGGTGAATTTTTTTTGATGAATACTTGTTTGGTTAAAGAGAGATGCTTGGTTAAAAAAGATGCTTTTTTAAAGAAAGATGTATGCTTTGCTTGCTTAAAAGACCGTAAGACCGAGAGAGTGGTGAAAGGCCCCCGGCTAGGGTGTAGGACCTGATTTTGACCAACCAATCACGATTTGACATTGATTTTATATTGATTGATTAGATTGTGATTGCTTGGGACATTAACGGCCAAGACCGGGGAGGTGAAAGGCCCCCTGGCCCGGATGATATCGCTGCATATTTATTCATGGTCATCCGGCCTGACTACAGGTTCACGGACTGAGCGAATTGGTTCGTGACTTGTGAGGACAGGAACTGGGTTGGACTCCCTTAGCCTTGACGAAGGCCATAAAACCTGGGTCATATAAAAGTGACGCCCTCGGTTTAGTACCCGAAAAAGTCCAGCGCCAAGGAGAGAATCCTTCGCCGTCTGACGGGAAGACGAGAATTGGGGTAACGCCCCGGGGAAGTGGCGCCCTCGAACAGTTCCCTTGCACTTTGATTAAGACGTTAATCATAAACGGGGTGAAATTCCCTGGACGTAGTGCACCCAGAATACTATTTAATCACTGCTTCAATTGCTATTTGTTTTGTATTGGTAACTTGTTGTTATTTGTTTTATATTGGGAACGCTGTGAGTGTGAAGGTAATAGTTTAAAAAAAAAAAGGTAACAGAGGCGCGAGCGGCTGTTCTCTCTCCCATCAGCAAGGGGAGGGGTGAGCGGCAGCTCTCTCTCTCTCTCTCTCTCTCTCTCTCGCTCTCTCGCTCTCTCTCTCTCTCGCTCTCTCTCTCTCTCTCTCTCTCTCTCTCTCTCTCTCTCTCTCTCTCTCTCCTTTTGCCTGAGGGGCGGGGGAGAGGCAGATTTGGCCTGTAGAAAAAACAGAAGTGTGAATTTTTGCTCAGCTCAGTTGAAGAATGCAAAAGGCGGGGCCATGTGCCTCACAAGGCTTGGGAGATGCTGAGTTATATACAGGAAATATGAAAAAACAGTGGGATTCAACAGTGACTCAAATGCTCAGTGGTACATTACCCAAAGACAGAAAGGGGGTTAAAGCAGAATGTGATAAATTGTATCAGAAATTGAGGGAAGACGACATTCTAAACTTAAATAAGGAGGACAGTTTGACCCAGTTTTTAATGGATTTGGGACAAAGAAGACTAGATGATATACAATCTATGAAAGATATGGATGTTACAGGATTTTTGGTGAAAAGAAAACATAAGTATCATATTGAGGAGTGTGAACGTGAACGCAGGCTGATTCATAATTTGGCTACATGCTGTGCTGCAATGCATGGTGTGAAATTGATGAAGGCACAGGTGTCTGAGAAGGAGCAGACTCAGCACATGAGGACAATGGAGGCAAACAGTGGTGTGAGACAGGAGTCAGCAGCGGTTGGCCCAGTGAGGTGTGTGAGTAAGACAGAGAATAATAAAGATTTAATGGTTAATAAGCAGTTGGACAAACAAAAGGGAGGGGTGCTGTCCCTCTACCCTAATTTGGAAGATTTGAAAGGGGAATTGCCCCCACTGCCATATTGTGTTAACCAGATGCCTTTGGTGAAGTTAAAAGAAGGACTAGTGGAAGTTGAGGAGGTGACATCACAGGAACAATATGAACAGTTGAAAGGTTGGTTGGAAACTCAGAAACAGAAAATGCAGGCAGACAGACGGGAGATGGAAAGGTTGCAGGAAGAGCTTGAAAGATTAAGGTTGGAAAAGACTGTGGGAGATTGGGCAGGATTTCTAGGCGCAGCCAGGGAATGGAGGGTGTCATGCTTGGTGACCACAGGATCTCATCTCTGTTGTTTGCAGATGATGTTGTCCTGTTGGCTTCATCCAGCAATGACCTACAGCTCTTGCTGGGACGGTTTGCCGCTGAGTGTGAAGCGGCTGGGATGAGAATCAGCACCTCCAAGTCCGAGTCCATGGTCCTCAGCCGGAAAAAGGTGGATTGTCCTCTCCGGGTTGGGGACAGGCTCCTGCCCCAAGTGGAGGAGTTTAAGTATCTTGGGGTCTTGTTCACGAGTGAGGGGAAAATGGAGCGAGAGATCGACAGACGGATTGGAGCAGCATCTGCAGTGATGCGGACGTTGTACCGGTCTGTTGTGGTGAAGAGGGAGCTTAGTTCTAAGGCAAAGCTGTCGATTTACCAGTCAATCTACGTTCCTACTCTCACCTATGGTCACGAGCTTTGGGTAATGACCGAAAGAACGAGATCGCGGATACAAGCGGCTGAAATGAGCTTTCTCCGTAGGATTGCTGGACTCACCCTCAGAGATAGGGTGAGGAGCTCAGTCATCCGGGAGAGGCTCAGAGTAGAACCGCTGCTCCTCCACATTGAAAGGAGTCAGTTGAGGTGGTATGGGCATCTGATTAGGATGCCTCCTGGACGCCTCCCACTTGAGGTGTTTCAGGCACGTCCCACTGGGAGGAGACCCCGGGGCAGACCCAGGACTCGGTGGAGAGACTATGTCTCCCAGCTGGTCTGGGAACGCCTTGGTATCCCCTCTGAAGAGCTGGAGCAGGTGGCTGGGGAGAGGGAAGTCTGGGCTTCTCTGCTTGAACTGCTGCCTCCGCAACCCGGACCTCCGGAAAAGCGGTAGAAGATGGATGGATGGATGGATGGAAGACTGTGGGAGAACGGCTGCAGAATGTTGAAGCTGGTGTAACTAATTTGCAAAGCCAAACACAGGATTCTCCGTATAGTTTATGGTCTAATACTGGCAGTGTGGAATCTGGTGCAGCAGATGATGAAGGTACAGTTGATCAACAGATAAGTGACAGGGGTTGTAAGGATGACTGTGGTCAGTGGAGGGAACACGCAGACAGTGAGGAAATACATCTCCTTTCCCCTAAAGTATTTGCTTCATCTACTCCTTATGGTCAAGATGATTTTAAGAGCAGGCAGAGGAGAGAAAGTTCAGATGCTATGACCGCAGCTCTTACAAAAATAAATAATGCACAAAAACATGAAAGCAGGCCATTGCAAGAAAATAGATCTTATCAATTGATAGGGCAGGTTAGAATGGCAAATGAGGAAAGAAGAGAATTAGGAGATCAGGAACAGCACGTGCGAGGCAGGCCTTACAGTTTCAGAAATAGAGATTTGTGTTGAAGGGTTTGGGATGATGACGAATGTGACCCTTATACAGGCTGCCGTCTTAATTCAGCTGCACGCGGAAACACACAACAGGACACAGAGCACCGCATCCACACACAGGCACCGCTGGTGATGAAAAGCAGAGGCAGAACATATCAGCCATTCTCATGGACAGACATAAATGGCATTTCAGAAAAAATGCCCCCGCTCTGTGAGGGTGGAGGTCAGTGGATGACAAAATTTGATCAGTTAACTCAAGGAGTTACAGTGGCAATGGGAGATTTTAGAGCTTTGCTTGGGAGACAATTAAGTGTTGTGGAGGTCTCTCAAATTGAACAGTTGGCAGGGACCCAAACAGTGTCAGATTCAGCACCTCTCACCCCTGTAGCATCAGCCTTAGGCACAGCAATGAGGCACAAATTTCCAATTCCACCAGGAGCTTTAAGAGCTTTAACTTTTTCAATTAAGGAGAATGAGTCTCCTATGGCATTTATCAGTAGATGTAAAATGGAGTGGACAGCGGCTGATGGCTGTCATCCTAAAACATCTGATTTTCAAAGGGACGTATTTAGGCAGGCAGTGTTAAAGGGAGTGGCTCAGGCAGTGAGAGAGGCCATGGACAGTAACCCTGATATTCCCAGTAGCTCTGTGGAATTGTGGGAAAGGCACTTCACACATCATATGTGTAAAGAACAGGAAAAAGCAGAAAAAGAAAAGGTTGACAGAGATAATCAAGAACTGCAACTGTTAAAATTGCAGTTACAAAAGGCAAAACAAGAAATAGCTAAGGTTAAAAAGACAAACAAACCAGCTAAGCAGTTGGTACAGCAGGCTACGGAAACACCCTCAGGGTCAATGCCCACACCGGGAATGGCAGCTTTACCTGCCGCTGTGTACCCGGCACCCACTGGTTGGACACCCCAAATACCATATTTTCAGGGTGTACCATGTGGTTTTAATTATTATTGGGGGGCATCTCGTGGAAGGCGGGGTGTGAGAAGCTTTCAGGGTCGAAAGGTCATGGGCCTGAATACATGTCATGGCTGTGGTCAAAATGGTCATTGGAGGAAGGATTGTCCAACTAATCCTTACCCAACACCAGTGGCACCAGCAAGTGCAGGACATCAAGCACCCCATGCAGTGGCAGCTCCATCTGCTGGCCAATATCCAGCATACACTTCAACTGCGGGGGAAGTGTACCTCACACAATATGAGGAACAATGACGGGGCCCACAGAGAAAAAGTGACGTGGGAATGGCAGATCCCATGGTCACACTAACGGTTATGGACTGTGACCTGCCTTTTCTGGTTGATACGGGGGCAACCTATTCCACTTTGAACTGTGACATTGAGCCTACACTGTTATCGGCTAAAGCTGTGGAGGTTATTGGTTTCTCTGGGGTTCCTGAAAGACTGCCTGTGACAAAGCCTTTGGACACTTGTGTTGCTGGTCAAACTGTGAAACAACGTTATGCCTGCTCAAAAAACTCTCCCACAAACTCGATGGGGAGAGACCTGCTTATTAAACTGGGGGCATCGGTGCTGTGCTCGGCCGATGGAGTCATCTTGTCATTCCCTAATGGTGTTGCTATGAACTGTTCAGTGCAAGGACTGTCTGTGCATGGACAAATGCTGTTGAAACCTGATGTGACACCACAAGCGCCAAATACCTGGACTGACATTTACTGGGGCCTGTTATCGCCTGACTCGCCCTCACAGACTGGCGTGTTGCCAGTGTTCATGACCTGGAAGCCGTGGATTGCTCTTCTGGCACCCCACACACCTCCCATTGATCCCCTACATGTCACTCTGTATTATGACAGAAATTCGGATGATGTTTATCATCATAGATTTTTCTCCCAACTGGATGGTCAAACTTGGACCATCAAATCTAGGTTTTTGTATGTAGGACAAGAGGGTGTCGCCGCGGATGCTGTATTAAGTGCAGAGCAATTACAGTGGTAGGAAATGTCAGAGGAATCAGCTCCACACATTACCTTGCTCATACATGCTAATCATCAAGCAAAAGATTTAGGGCCTATGGTTAAAACACTGGCTGAAGCCACTGATTGGCAGGTGACACAGATCCCAATTGTTGAATATTCTGCAAAACATCAAGCCTATCGCATTAAAATTGACACAACTGATGAGCTTTTGTTTGAACACCGTCAAATTGAGAGGGAGCATGGTAGGGAACGCACTGATCATGAATCAGCAGCAGATATGTTGAATTCACTGCCACAAAATTTATGGTCACAGGGACCCACAGACGTTGGTAAATGTGTTAATATCTCTCCCATCTCATTTCAGGTATTACAAGGTGAACCCATTTGGCAAAATCAGTATGCACATAAGCCTGTGGCACAGGAGGGCATTACTGATACCATTGAAGGGCTGCTTCAGGCAGGGGTATTAGAAAATTCTCACTCTGCCTGGAACACTCCTATTCTCCCAGTTGAAAAGCAAAACACCGGTAAATACCGAATGGCCCATGATTTGAGGCGTGTCAATTCACGGATTTCCACCCCCACAGTACCCGTGCCAAACTCATACACTGCTTTGTCTGCACTCACATCACAACATTCATGGTTTACATGTATTGATTTGGCTAATGCATTTTTCTGTCTTCCTTTAGCAGAGGATTGCAGGGATTTCTTCTCATTCACCTACAAGGGCACACAGCTGTGCTACACCCGGCTACCACAGGGGTTCATTTTGTCACCAGGTATTTTCAATCAGGTTTTGAAGGAACAACTGCAAGGTTGTCCTCTCCCTCCAGGCGTAATTCTGATACAGTATGTAGATGACATATCGATAGCAGCACCAAATCCTGACAGTTGTCTGGACGCTACAAAGAGTGTGTTGTTGAGATTGTTGGAATGTGGATTTAAAGTGTCAAGACAAAAACTACAGTGTGCAAGACATTATGTGTCCTTTCTGGGCCGTGTCATTACACCCACAGGTTCTGGCCTTTCTGCGTCACACAGAGATTCCATCCTTCATCACCCCAAACCATGCACGGTAAAACAAATGTTATCTTTTTTTGGTCTGACAGGGTTCAGTAGACATTATATATCACAGTACAGTGAAAGGACAAAACCATTGCGCGCACTGGTTAATGAACAAGGCATGAGAAATCTTGCTGCACAGCTACTGTGGACACAGGAAGCTGTGGAAGCATTCATTGCTTTGAAAAATGAACTCTCACATGCAGCTGATTTGGCAATACCTGATTACAACAAAAGTCTCTACTTGGATGTTTCTGAAGCAGAACACACAGTAAATGGTGTTCTGTTTCAGAAAAAAAGGGGGAGAAAGAACGATACTCCTCTATGTCAGCATAATATTAGACCCAATGGAAAAAAGGCAACCAGCATGCACACGTCATGCTGCAGGAGTGGCAAAAATTTTGCAAAAAACAGCTCATGTGGTTATGGGACATCCATTGACTGTCCTGACCACACATAGCGTGATATGTAAATTCTGCAGCATTTACTATGACCTCAATCAGACAGACAAGAATGGAAAAAATCCTATCAGCACCACACAACACATTCACACATGAAGGAATAAACATGGCAGATCAGATGTTGGATGGGGAACCACATGAATGTGAGAAAAGGGTCAGAAAAGATGTGAAAGTGAGGATAGATTTATCAGTGACACCACTGACTGACCCAGATGAAGTTTTGTTTACAGATGGATGTTGTTTTCGTCACCCTACAGAAGGATTGAAGGCAGGATATGCAGTTGTGAGACAAAAAGCAAATGGATTTGAGGAAGTGCTAAATGGGACATTGCAGGACAGACAATCAGCTCAGTTGGCCGAAATGACAGCTATGATCAAAGCATTGGAGTGGTCAGCAGCAAAAAAGGTCACTATTTATACAGATTCAGCTTATGTTGTTGGCTCAATTTACATACAATTAGCACAATGGATTAGACAAGGTTTTTTGACAGCATCTCAGACTCCTATAAAGCATGAAACAGAAATGAAGAAATTAGCAGAAGTGCTAATGTTACCACGACAGCTAGCAGTGGTGAAGTGCAAAGGTCATGACAACAAAACAGAAACAAATGTGGCCAGAGGTAATCATGAGGCAGACAAAGCAGCAAAAAAGGCAGCAGGATATCAGCCATCGTTAATGTTGACACGGACAGGCAAGGAGGTTCAGGACATTTTGCCACAGATTGATGTAAATATGTTAATAGATGAACAGAGAAAAGCGTCTCCTGAAGAAAAAACAGTGTGGAAACAGAGAGGCGCCACAGAAAAAGAAGGGTTGTGGAGAGCACAGGATGGTAGACCAGTGTTACCCCCAGGAATCAGAAAATGTGTTACATGAAGCTCACGGGTTAGCACATGTAGGAGCTAAACAAATGAACAGACATTTGGGTCACTGGTGGCATCCCTTTCTCCCTGATATGATACAAAATTTTGTAAAAAGTTGTGCCATTTGTGTTTCTCATGATCCAAAACAGACGGTTAAAGTTCATCAAGGTCATTTTCCATTGCCTACTTTGCCAGGTCAGGAGATAATCATAGATTATACTGACATGGTGGAAAGAATCAGGGGATACAGATATCTCCTAGTGGCAGTGGACACATTTACAGGATGGCCTGAAGCTTATCCTGCAAAGAAAGAAGACAGAAAAACAGTGATCAAATTTTTGATAAATCAATACATCCCTACTTACGGATTTCCTAGGAGAATTAGATCAGATAATGGAACACATTTCAAAAATCAAGACCTACAAAAAGTGGAAAAAATGCTAGGTCTAAAACATTCATTTGGAACAGTTTATCACCCTCAATCTCAGGGTAAGGTTGAGAGGATGAATCAAAACATTAAGGTGAAGCTTGCTAAGATCTGTAGCCAGACAGGAATGAACTGGTTGGATGCTTTGCCTATTGCCCTATTGACGGTTAGAAGTTCTGTTAACAGCTTAACAGGTTTTACTCCTTATGAACTTTTAACAGGTCGTCAGTTCCCGGGACCGGGAGCACGATTGCAGTTGTGTGAGGAAGAAGAGACCAAGATGGGCTATAAACCATTCTATGACCAGCTAAGAGCTCTTGTGTCAGCTTTCTCACAACAGGTACAGGAAAAGAAGAAACCAGGAGGTGATTTGAAACCAACGGAACCAATCACAACAGAGTGGGTTCTCCTGAAGTGCATAAAAAGGAAGTGGTCAGAACCAAGGTGGACTGGACCATTCCAAGTAGTGGAAAGAACTTCACATGCTGTGAGGTTAAAAGGTAAAGGCGACACATGGTATCACTGGAGCATGTGTGCAGCTGCTGAAGAGCCTGGACGTGCATTGAGTGACATCAAACAAGGACTAAAAGGACAGTAACCAGTGACTTTTTATATAATAAGAGTGTTTTGTAGGCATTAATTGCTTAAAGGTTTTTATTTGTTTGCTAAGAAGTATCAATCATCACATAATCAGTAATTAGTGAACTGTGTAATTGCATAACTGTGTGACTGTATGGTGAATGGCCTCTGACATTAATAATCCCCTGGATGGATGACTGGAGAGAATGCTTGGAAAATGGGAAAATGTGATTGTTTCTATAATTATATCCATTGTAAGTGTTATTGCTATTTTTGCTTTTTGTGGATGCTGTTGTGTATCTTCTATCAGATCTTTTTGCATTAGGGTCATCACTACAGCAGTGGAAGGCAAACAACCTCCTCCATATCAAATGCCACTATTAAAACCTGATGGATCAATTGCACTTGACATGGAATCAGACAAAGATGATGATGAGGAGGATTATGACGTGGCTCTGAAGGCTTAAAGGGTTTGAGTTATTGGTCTCATTTGGATGAGACCAAAAGGGGGAACTTGATGAGACAAAGTGATCAATATAACCATATAACAGTTATCTGTGTGATTTAAAATATGTGTGTGATCAATATAACCACATAGTAGTTAGTTGTGTGCTTCAAAATATATGTGTGTTCAATATAATCATATAACAGTTATTTGTGTGACTCAAAATGTTTGTATTCTGCTTATATCTAGGTAAAATGACCAATATACCATAATGGAATATATATTGCCAAGTGTGTGCTTCACTCTCTGCAAAATAGTGGACCTTTGTCTCACAACAGAGGATAACAAACGCCTGGGATTTATGGGAAGGAGCCACAGTTGTGATAAGGAATGGCTGAGCCTGGCCTACGAGGACCTGGGAGGTGAAGTTGCCTTCAGTGGATACATTCAGCGCCAGGAACGGATCCTCCCTGGACCAGACACCTGGACTGTCCACTCGATAAAAATATGCTTTCTTCTTTGTCCATTTGTGTATAAATATTCCGGGTCAGGGCTAGGATAGCCAGTCAGACTTCATGAACTGACACGATCTGTTGTTGTCAGGGCGAGAATGTTTGACCCGGCGCTGTAACCTATTATATTCAACTTGCTTGCTTAATAAATACATGTTCCAAGTAAACTCAATCTCTTCCTTGAAAAACGAACCTGGGTAAACCATCTACACACATAGACAATCTTTGAAGAGTAGCCTTAGATGGTTTTCTAAGTTTTTTAATCCTAACATAGGATTAGTGGTTCAGTAGTAAAAGCATTACCTCCTTGGCGGAGGAAATAAACTGAAGTGTTGGTGTTGTGTCCATCTTGTGCATCTGCAAACTCCCAGGCTGCGGGCGTTGCAATTGAATGACTGAATGAATTAATCTTTATTTCGAATAGATAAAGAGTACAGGTTAAAAGAAAGTGAATAATATAACAAAGGGGGTAATAAAATCCAACAAGGTGAAATTAGACAATAACTCCTGTGATTATACAGTTCAACATAAGTTATCCGAAATGTGTGATGGGTGAATCCGCAGCTTATATTGGCCACCCATGTTCCATCCAAGAATTCAAAAGAAAAAACAAAAGAAATCAACAGGCCAATGGGTTATGCGAGCGTTTTCATAGATCACTGAAAGCAGCACTGAGGGCTTCACTGACGGATGCAAATTGGGTAGACAGGTTGGCGTGGGTTTTATTGGGGTTGCGCTCCGCGGCAAAAGATGATTTGGAATCTTCCCCGGCAGAGAGCTTGTTTTTGCGCAGCTACTATGGCTGGCCGGGGAATTTCTGGCAAATAATCCCACGCCGGACAGCTACCCATCTCAGCTTTTGCAGCGTAGCGCAAACACAGGCACGCTGCCGAGCCCTGCCCACCACTGTGTTCCGCGTGCTTTTGTACGTAAAACTTTGAAGAAGGCAGAGTTTGTGTTCGTCAGACACGACGAGCAGCGCCCTCCATTGGGCCTGCACACATGTTGAAAATGGCCGTATCTGACAATGTAAAAGAATCCTTAAAAAAATTCCTGTATCCAGACGGCGATCCGTATCATCCCCAAAATTTAATCAGTTCTTCCTTGTACCATTTCCAACAACGCCTGAAAGTTTCATCGAAATCCGTCCAAAATTTTTTGAGTTATCTTGCTAACTAACAGACAAACAAACAGACAGACAGACAGACAAACAGACAAACAGACAAACGCCGGCAAAAACATTACCTCCTCCTGGCCTTCGGCCTGGCAGAGGTAATAAAAGAATAGTCCAGGGGCCTGCATCCTGCAGTTCTTTAATCATTTGTGACTCTCTAGCCCATGTTCAGCAGTCAAAAGTCAAAGTCAAAGTGCCTTTATTGTCATTTTTTCTCCGGTTCCGGTTCCGCCGGACCGGCGGCGCCACACGAGTCGGCTGCCTGTTGCAACAGCCTTTTTTTATCTTCCTTCTTCTTTCTACACCTTTCACTCTGTATATATATCACGGATGCACGGATCGCCCCGGGGGTCTCCCGGGTCGGCGGACGGAGCCACGGTTTGCAGCGGGAGACGTTACAGCGGGGAGGAGCTAGTGCTAGCTAGCACTTGGCCGCCGCCCGGTGCTAATGGGAAACTCGACATACCGGGAGCTGTAGCGAAAACGAAGCGGGTGCCGGGCTGGAGTTTAGGCGGCGTGAAAGAAATATAAGACAGAATAATAAAGAGCGATGGCATGAACCAAGCAGACCGCCCGTAAAATCTACTGGAGGAAGAAGCCCCCCAGGAGACAGCTAGCCACAGGGCTGCTCGGAGAGGCGCTCTGGCCACCGGCAGAGTGAAGAGGCCTCGCCGTCACAGGCCCGTGGCTCTGAGAGAGATCCGTCGCTACCAGAAATCCACGGAGCTGCTCATCCGTAAGCTGCCCGTCCAGCGCCTGGTGAGGGAGATCGCTCAGGACTTCAAGACCATCCTTCGTTTCCTGAACTTCGCCGTCATGGCTCTGCAGGAGACCAGCGAGACCCACCTGGTGGTCTCTTCTTCGCTAAGGGGGTCACCATCATGCCCAAAGACTTCCAGCTGGCCCGCTGCATCCGCGGAGAGAGAGCTTAGACTTTCTGCTGCACATCCACCAGCCATAATGCTCTGCACTGTGTCTGTATATATACATTTATAGTAATATGGACATATGTTTACTAGATGTTGTTTTTTCTTGCCTTCTGATTGTTGCTCTGAGTGTTGTTATCCCTATGCTGTTGCAATCCTGGAATTTCCCCATTGTGGGACTAATAAAGGCTTATCTTATCTTATTCCATTGCTAATAAACAATGCAACAAAATTGAGATACTGATCCCTAAAAACAAACTATCACACTCACAGTTCACTCATGCATTTAACATTCTTATAATTACAACAGTAAATAATGCTTGAAACAATATTACCTAAAAGTTGAATACAATATGTACATGGCAATAATGAAAACATACTAAGCGATAAATATATAAGACCAGCTTATACACACAGGGTTATTGCCGCAGAATAACCTAAAATAACATAAAATAATATCAGCAGTCTACGTGTTACATAAATCCTTTCCAAATACGTGCTGCTGCTGGGGAAAAAAACTATGATTAAACCTGGTAGTCCGGTTTTTATGGGATCTGTACCGCTTTCCCGAGGGGAGCAAGTGAAAGAAATCATGGCTTGGATGAGTGCAGTCCTTAATAATGGCAGTAGCAATCAGGCGTTTGCAATACCTGGCAATGAGTCTTTTATAGCACTGTGGAGGAATTTTGGCCCACTCATCTTTGCAGAATTGTTGTAATTCCGCCACATTTGAGGGTTTTCAAGCATGAACCGCCTAAAGGTCATGCCACAGCATCCCACTCAGATTCAGGTCAGGACTTTGACTAGGCCACTCCAAAGTCTTCATTTTGTTTTTCTTAAGCCATTCAGAGGTGGACTTGCTGGTGTGTTTTGGATCATTGCTCTGCTGCAGAACCCAAGTGCGCTTCAGCTTGAGGTCACCAACAGATGACCAGACATTCTCCTTCAAGATTTTTGGTAGACAGCAGAATTCATGGTTCCATTTACCACAGCAAGTCTTCCAGGTTCTGAAGCAGAAAAACAGCCCCAGACCATCACACTACCACCAACATATTTTACTGTTGGTATGATGTTCCTTTTGTTATGGCGGCCTCTGGGCCGTCATTGGCGTCATCAACTCCAGCTGCGCACAGACCAACAGGTGCCAATCAACGGCTGTTAAAAGCCAGCGTCGCTGACAGCCCATCACGGAGTCATCTGTCCTCCTTGTCGGAGTATGAGCCTGAACTCCGCTCTCTTGTCTCGTCAGGAACCTCTCTTGTCTCGTCAAGAACCTCTCGTCAAGTTAAACCAAGTAAGAGAACAATTTGCTACTCAACCCCTTGTCTTGACCCCTGTGCACAGGTGGACCTCCTAGGCAGCGGACCTGCGTCCCCAGCTGACGGGGCAACGCCATCTCGCACACGTAGCGCTTCGCTACCACCACGACTACCGGTACGTCTTGCTCCTCAGCTTCCAGAACTATTGTTATATCAGTTGCAGGAGTATTGGCCACCGCTATCAGTGGAGTCTCTGTCATTGTTATCAGCTATATCATCACCACGTTCTGTGGAATCACTAACTTTGTCATCGTCAGGACTACCATCATCCCGGTCTGTGGAGTCACAGCCGGCGTCATCACAAGGACAGCCCTCGTCACAGTCACGGGTGGTATCTCCAACACGTTCACGGACACCTTCACCTCCACGCTGCACGGCCGCTGGAACTCAGCAGGACGTAACCTGTGCTTCTCACAAGTAAGCTTCTCCACCTGCAGCTCTTCACGAGTGTGGAGCAAAAGTAATTGTTTCTGCTTGTATGTTTCAGGGTTGCCGGGTCTCCGTCCAGACGGCTCAGCTCCAGTGACCAGAACACGATTCACGCACTCACTCACGCATTACACACTCTCACTATTAAATAAAGGATTATTGTCACAATCTGCCCGTGTCAGTGTCTGTCTCCTGGGTCCTAAACATGTCACCTTTTCTGAAATGCTGTTACTTTTACACTGGATGTAATAGGACGCACACCTAGGGGTGTGCCATATCGTATTGTCCACGATAATACAGGTGCAAAAAACAAATATTGCAATATTTGGGGTCTGCTGCATGACAACGTCACAACGCTACTAATGGAAGTTACGCGTGATGGCAAATAAAAATGTCGTGGGAAGGTGTTGCTCCGTTTGCATCCAGTTGAGTGGAAATATTTAAGTTTCACTTTCTCTTTCAGACTGCTGCCATGTTAAAAAAAAAAAAAAAAAAAAGGTGCAGCAATGTGGATAATCTGCCTGCATTTTTTTCGTACGTCAACAACACCACTGAAACGGTGTTAACGTTGGATGATGTTCTGCTCAAAGTCTGTATTTTCATTCCATTTTGGCAGCTTCATCTTTATTTTATTCAACTACCCGAAGGGGGGGAAGGGGGGACATCTGTTCAGTGCAAGGAGAGCCAGAAAGCCCCAGCAGAGGTCTGTGCAATGACAGTTACAATGCAGGTAAAGTGATTGAGCATAAAACCCAACATCTGTGTGCACTTAAAGTGTCTGTGACATGATTTAGGAACTATGGATCATATTCAGTATGAATTTATCTTCAATCATTCATATAGTTGGTTCTTTTGACTAAAAACGCTAAATAAATGGAAAAATACTTCCAAGTGAATTCAAATTTAGCATCATGTTGCACTAACGTGATCTCCTGAGATTCTCTCGTTTCCGGATATGACGTCATGAGGTGAAGTTCATCTCGGCCGAGCCGTGTGCTGTCAATGTAAACAAGCTGGCGGCTGGGTGTTCTAATTGCTCCAGTGAATGTAGCCTGTTTTCATTCCCAAAAGATTCAAATCTTCTTAAAAAATGGGCAAAGCAAGTACAGAGAACAAGGGACAAATGGCAACTAACACCATCTTCTGTACTGTGTAGTGATCATTTCCCTGCAGACAGTTTTGAGGAGGCGCCTGCTATACAGGAATCTTTAGGCTTGAAAGTTCGTTACAAACGGGTTTTAAAACCAACTGCCATACTTACGGTTTTCTAGATAGATAGATAGATAGATAGATACTTTATTTCGAACAAAAAAGTATAACAAAAACAAAACAAATGACAAATGCAATAAAGTAACAGTATACAGTGTTCGAAAGGGAGAAGGAAGAAGTGAACACTTATTAATTCCATCTCCTCTTTTCCATAAATACACTCATGTGAATTATATACAAATTACCACATTTAAGACCCCAAGTAAACAATTAACTGTATTTTGTACATATCAACATTAACACCCATCCATCCTAGCATACATTGATGTCCATACATCAAAACCAGCCTCAAACAACACAGATATACACAGTGCTGTCCCACCCACCATTCCATAGTGTCCCATAGTGTCCCAGAGTGAGTATAGTGAATCGTACATATAAATACTACCCTTCTAACATATATCCTTTCAGCAAATAATGTTTGTACCTCTTTTTGAATTGATTTCTGTTTGTACATATTTTCAGTTCCAGCTCCAGACTGTTCCACAAATCCACCCCACAGACAGACAGGCACATACTTTTCTTGGTTGTTCGTATCTTGGGTTTTGTAAAGTTTAAGTCTCCTCTCAAATTATGATCATTGTCTCTTTTTTTTAATATTTTTTGTATATTAGTTGGGAGTTGATTATTAATTGCCCTGTACATGACTTGTGCCGTCTTAAATTTAACTAAATCGGTGAACTTTATGACATGTGACTTTAAAAACAACAAATTGGTATGATCTCTATATCCTACATTATTTATTATCCTTATAGCTCTTTTTTGTAATGTGCATATTGACTGTAGGTTGGTCTTGGAGGTGTTTCCCCAGACTTCTACACAGTAGTTAAGGTAGAAACAGTGAATTGTACAGTAAGACCAATGATTTATAGTCCAATATGTGTCTTGTCTTCCCCAGTATGCTTATATATTTTGCCAACTTGACCCGGATGTGACTAATGTGAGGTTTCCAGCAGATTTTATTGTCTAGCGTCACCCCCAGAAACTTATTTTCCTGTACTGTTTCTATTCTGGTATCATCACTGTCCGGAAAAAGGCCCAGAAGAGGTTGTTTTTTCTGCGTCAGCTCAAGAAGTTTGATTTGCCTCAGGAGCTGCTGGTTGTCTTCTACACCGCCATCATCCAATCTGTCCTCTGCTTTTCCATCACTGTCTGGTTTGGATCTGCCACTAAACAGGACAAGACCAGACTGCAGTGGATCATTAAGTCTGCGGAGAGGATCATTGGTACCGACCTACCCTCCATTGAGAACTTATATCGGTCCATAACCAGGAAACGGGCGGGAAACATCTGTGCTGACCCATCACACCCCGGCAACAAACTGTTTGAACTTCTATCTTCTGGTCGTTGTTACAGATCACTGAAGGTCAAAACCACCCGTCACAGGAACAGTTTCTTTCCTCAAGCCATCACTCTGATGAACTCCTAACATTCACCTAGTCCTACCTGTTGCTGTACTCATGACTTTTCATCCATTATTACATTGCACATAACTCTCACACTGCTTTTTACTTCATTCACATTACATCACTGAATCTGAGTTCACATTGAAATACTGTGTGACTGTATATTTTTTCATATATTTCTGCAAAGTGTGGCTAGTCTGAGTAAATAACTGCATATATTCCTGTATATATTTGCATCCTTTTATAGAAACGTGGACAGACTGTAATTTACTGTACATACTCTGTTGTCATTGAATCCTTATTTAAATCCTCCACCTGAACAACGAGAGCAAGTTTTTAGCCAAAGTCAAATTCCTTGTATGTGTTGTGCATACTTGGCCAATAAAGCTGATTCTGATTCTGATTCTGATTCTGATTCTGATTCTGATCTATCTTTACCATTATTTCATGATTTATTTTATAATTTCCAAACAACATAATCTTTGTTTTTTTAGATTTAGAGATAATTTATTTTTGTTGAACCACTGCGTTAACTTTTTCATTTCAGTTGTGACCACCTCTAAAACCTGCTGCAAATTCTCACCAGTGCAAAGGATATTTGTGTCATCTGCAAACAAAATAAATTTCAGAATTTTTGACACTTGGCATATGTCATTTATATACAAAATAAAGAGTTTGGGTCCCAAAACTGACCCCTGGGGCACACCACAAGTGATGTCCATGAAGGGTGATTTGTGCTCACCAATTTGTACAAATTGTTGTCTGTTACTTAAATAACTTTCCACCCAACTCAGTCCGACCCCTCTTATCCCATACCTTTCCATTTTCCTTAGTAGTATTCTGTGGTCAATGGTGTCAAAAGCTTTCTTTAAATCTATAAATACTCCTACAGCAACCTTTTTTTTAATCTATACAACTAGTAATTTCTTCTATAAGCTCGATCAGTGCCAAAGATGTAGATTTATCTGCTCTAAAACCATACTGGCTGTCTGTAAGGAGGTTGTGTTTTTCAATGAAATCATCCAGTCTCTTAGTGAAGATTCTTTCAAGTATTTTGGAGAATTGTGAGAGTAAAGAGACTGGACTGTAATTTGTGAAACAATGACTGCCTCCTGTTTTGTATAGAGGTATTACTTTTGCTATTTTCATTTTGTTTGGAAATTTACCAGTTTGAAATGACAGGTTACAGATGTGGGTGAGTGGCTTAACAATTCCTTCAATTACTTTTTTCACTATTGTCATGTCAATTTCATTCCAGTCCGTTGATTTTTTGTTCTTAAATTTACTGACAGTCTCGATAATTTCCTTTTTAGTAACTGCACCCAAAAAGATTGTGTTTGGATTTCTATCTTCTCTTTCATTTACAGAACCACTGTTGTTTGTTTCTATTCAATTCAATTCAATTCAATTTTATTTATATAGCGCCATTTCACAACAACAGTCATCTCATAGCACTATCAACTGTAGGGGGAACCCCCACAGTTGCAGAAAGACCCCAGCAATCAGGCGATCCCCTGTGAGCAAGCACTTGGCGACGGTGGAGAGGAAAAACTCCCTTTTAACAGGAAGAAACCTCCAGCAGAACCAGGCTCAGGGAGGGGCAGTCATCTGCTGCGACTGGCTGGGGGGTGAAGGGATAGAGAAGAAGAAAAGAACAGACATGTAGAGAGCAAACAGCACGATGGGGACTCAATCTTTGGGAAAGAACAAACAAATGTTAATGACCAGCAAAAAAAATATTTCTTTGAGAGTGAGAAAAGGAGTGAGGCCCAGTGCATTACTGGAGGTCCCCCGGCTGACTAAACCTATTAGCAGCATAACTAAGGGAGGGTTCAGAAACACATGATCCCTCCCTAATTGTAGGCTATATCAAAAAGGTAGGTTTTAGCCCTATTCTTAAAAACAGAGATCGAGTCTGACTCTCGAATCCAGATTGGCAGCTGATTCCACAGGAGAGGAGCTTGATAACTGAAGGCTCTGCCTCCCATTGTACTTTTGGTGATTCTAGGTATTACAAGTAATCCTGCATTTTGGGAGCGTAGTGCTCTGTTAGGATAATACGGTAGTATCAGATCTTTTAAATAAAAAGAAGCCTGATTGTTTAGAGCTTTGTAAGTAAGAAGAAGGATTTTAAACTTAATTCTAAACTCCATGGGAAGCCAATGAAGGGAGGCCAGAACCGGAGAGATATGATCTCTCTTTCTAGTACCTGTTAAAACTCTTGCTGCAGCATTTTGGATCAGCTGAAGACTTTTTAAAGATGTTTTAGGACAGCCTGATAATAAAGAATTACAATAATCTAATCTCGAGCTAACAAAAGCGTGGATCAGTTTCTCAGCATCACTCTGAGACAAGATGCTCCTAATCTTGGCAATATTACACAAATGATAGAAGGTAGTCTTAGAAACAAATTTAATATGTGAATTGAAGGACAAATCCTGATCAAAAATAACTCCAAGGTTCCTCACAGAGCTATCAAGAGAAAGAGTAACTTGATTTGGAAAGGAATTTCTAAGGTTTTTTGGACCAACAAGAATGACTTCAGTCTTATCTGAATTTAATAGCAGGAAATTACAAGTCATCCAAGCTTTGATTTCCTTAAGACAGGCTTCTAACTTGGCTAATTGATTACTATCATCTGGCTTCATTGACAGGTATAATTGTGTGTCATCAGCATAACAATGCAAATGTATACAGTGCTTTCTAATAATGTTGCCTAACGGAAGCATATATAAACTAAAAAGAGTAGGGCCTAGCACAGATCCCTGTGGAACTCCATGACTAAGCTTTGAGTTGAAAGAAAACTCATTATTTACATGAACAAACTGGAACCTATCAGATAAATAAGATCTAAACCACTGCAACAAAGTTCCATTAAGTCCAACATAGTGTTCTAATCTATCAAGTAGAATATTATGATCAATAGTATCAAAAGCTGCACTAAGGACAAGTACAGAAACTAGTCCATTATCAGATGCAATGAGGAGGTCGTTAGTGACCTTCGCTAAGGCTGTTTCAGTACTATGATGGATTCTAAACCCAGATTGAAACTCTTCAAGTAAACCATTTCCCTGCAGGTGGTCAAATAATTGTGTAGCAACAACTCTTTCTAAGATTTTTGAAATGAAAGGGAGATTAGAGATTGGTCTATAGTTAGCTAAAGCTCCTGGATCTAGCGTTGGCTTTTTGAGTAAGGGTTTAATTACAGCCGTTTTAAAAGCCTGCGGTACATGGCCTAAAGTTAATGAAGAATTGATTATATGAAGAATAAGGCTACCAATAAGTGGGAAGACTTCTTTAAATAACCTGGTAGGAATAGGGTCTAAAAGACAAGTTGAAGGTTTGGATGAGGAAACTATTTTGTCTAACTCACAAAGATTGATTGGAGTAAACTCATCAAGACAGACATCAATAGAAGGAGTTGTAGTAGTTACAGTATTTAAGTTAACTGTGGGAAGAATCTGATTGATTTTATCTCTGATGGATGAAATTTTATTATTGAAAAAGTTCATAAAGTCCTGACTAGTAAGCTCTAAGGGAATGCTAGGATTGACAGAGTCCTGACTCTTTGTCAACCTGGCTACAGTACTGAAAAGAAACCTGGGATTATTCTTGTTCTCTTCTATTAATGCAGAGTAATAACTCGTTCTAGCTTTTCTAAGAGATTTTTTAAAAATTAAAAGATGATTTCTCCAAGCTAAATAGATTTCATCTAAATTAGTGGAGTGTAGAAGAGCTTGGAATAACGAGGCGATGTGACTTATAAACCAAAGTTTATTATCAGCTTCGCTCCTCTAACAAGTCTCATCTAGTGCAGTGTAGGATGAAGAGCCTATAAAATTATTTGTCATAAGGTACAGGAATTATTTATTTTATTTAATAGTGGGTGTGAAAGGGGGCGGAGTTGAACCGTCACTTCTACACCCGCTAAATTAAATAAAAGCACTCGTAAAAGGGGCACCAGTCCTAACGGACAATAAGATTAACTTTAATTTCAATTAATTTTGTACCTTAAATTACTTAATGAATCAGTCTCAAAGTTTCAGTGAGTTTTTGTCCTGCCGTGATTAGGAAACCTGTATATGCGAAAGGAAAACGCTTCAACTGCTCTCATTCACTCGTTTATTAAAATCATTCAGGTTACATGGCATGGCGTTCAAATGATGAATAAACAGATTCAGATGATGACAGCGTAAAATATCACATCAACTGATATTGAGTTCCTGAACATAAAATCCAGCATTACACCTCTGTAGAACCAAGGAGAAACAGACTTATGTTTCAATGGTGAGACTGGAATGTTTTAACAAAACAACGCAATTTTATGGGGAAAATTCATAAGCTAATTATCTAAAAATGACTCCTGAATTAATCTACAAAATTTTAAGGGCAGTTACTTAAAATGACTAAGAGTTTTTGCTTCAGTTTACAGCTCTATCCTGCGGCTGAGAGACTAATTGAGCCCTGAAATACGGGCCATATTCAATTGTAATTTAATTGTCAGGACATCACGTTTTAACCCAGGAAATAGGAGAAATAAGAGTCTCACTTACACACGGCCGTTGGTCCAAGTTCCACGGGTCAGTACCGCTGGGTTTTGAAGTTAGGACGTCGGAGGAAGCTGCTGCAAGATGCCTCCTCACAGCCGTGGAAGTGTAAACTCAGCTGGGGGCTCTCCAGACAATGGCAGCAGTGGGTGGTCTGTCACAGAGCGGCGTGACAAGTCCTTTGAAAAAGAGTCCAAATTTGGGGTCTCTTGTAGTGGGATCGACCCGAAAACTGAAGAAAAATCTTCTCAGTCTCTGTTCTCTTTAACTAGGCAAATTAAAGGTCCACTTTAATGGCGTGAAAAGTCATTTAAAAAAAAAAAGTGTTAGAAAAACATTTACTAGGATAAGAATGGCTTCTGAGGTGAAGGAAACAGTTTGAGAATTTGATTCTCTAAAAAGGGACGAGCTCTAAAGAAAAATGGTTTCTCCTCAGTTTCCAGAATATAAGAAAAGATTTGACAAACACACAGAGAATAAAATAAAACTTCACAGGGCCTTGAAACGGTGGAATAAAATCTTCTTCTGAGATCTAGATTACTATTCTGCTTCTTTAATCTTAATTTAGTTCCTCTAATTTTTAATTCTACTTCTAGCTAATCTTCCTGCTTGTTGTCTGATCTCTGACTTTTTCAAAAACTCTTAACTGTGCTGTGACTCAACTGTTAACCCTGTTTTTCTCTCCTATTTTTCATGTGTCTTTCTCTCTTCCTCTCAAATCTAACTTCTGTCTTTTAAAGTTACCTCGCCGGGTCGTAAAACTGATGAGGTCAGTCGTCAAACGACCAATCTACTCTTTCAGAATCAGTTTGAAATGGCTGTTATCCAATGTGAAAATACTTCTTTGTTTGAGAGCAGCCAACCAAATGGAGACACCATCCCATGAATTTTCAGAGGGAAAAATCAACAGTCAGTTCTTATAAGATAAATGCTCAATATAAAATCTAACTAAATTAAATGACTTGGCTAATATATGGTGATCATGCATTTATACCATTACTCCAATAACACTCATGAATATAACATTTCTTATACATAATTATAATACATGCATTCACATTTAGATCAAGATTAGAACAGCAGAACATGCAGCAAACCATGGTTGGTGATAAGGGGGATGATTTTCAGTGTCCTTAGGATCCAGGATAAGCTGAAAGAAACTTAATATTTAGAACAAATTAAAAGTCATCCAACGTACTGAAAACACATTCCGTAGGTATCCGCTAGGAGGTACTGTTGAGCTGTAGATGATTTCCTTAGTATCTGGCGACGGCCTGGACAGCATAGGCTATAAAACCGTCAGATTAAGTGGTTTATGACTCTTTTAAAAAAACATTGGTTTCCTGTGAAAAGGTACGTTATCAAATGCAGTGTTCATGTTGAGAGGTCTGGTCTCCTGAGTTTTATGTTCCTTTGAGCCTTTAAAAGCAAACTCTGATCCTTACAATCTCTGCAAGCGGCAATTGTTTACATTGGGGTCCTGGGAAAGCAAGCATCTTTGGTCAGGTCTGGAAGAAGCCTGCATGAGTCAGCAAAAAGCCAGTGATATTCCTGAGAAGGCAGAAAGGTGATATTCCTGTGTAATGAATAAATTGAAATTCCTGTAAACTGGAGAGAAGTGATCTTGTCTTGGTTTTGAGGAGGACGATGATGCTACAGCAGCAGCAGAAGAATTAAGAGAGCGAACACATTCGGCTCTACGTACTTATACTCACACATAACAAAAGACATGCATATCAAAGCTGACATCCCTCATTATCTTAATCCCCCTCCTTTGTCTTCGTACCCCTCCACCTGGCCCTGGGAGGTCAGGGCAACCTATCTGGTCTCCACCGCAGCGCCTCGGATGCGCTTTGATCTTCACTGGTGGTTGAGACCTTTTGTCCTGTTCTGAGGTGTGAAGTCGCTTTACATATGTAATCACCAAACATTCTCACATGCTTATACATATGTAGGTTATGGGATATACGATAAATATAGACCACAGCCCCCCCCAAACGACTAAGAAAAGGACAATAGAAAAATTCACAGTTTAAGATAATTATTATGACATACTAACTGCTACACCTCTTGACAAGGAAGAAACTTTCCAGCAGCTATGCTCCTGTAGAGAATTCAGTGGTAACCATAACAGCGTAGTAATATCACAAGTCAGTCTTAAACTGTTACAGCACAATTAGCGAACAACTTTTGAGTAGTTTGCATCAGTCCCTGTGCCGTCTGGGTTTAAGTCTTCTCCCGAATCTGCTGTGGGTCCGCTTGGGCGTCCTGGTGGGACCTTCCTGTAAGGAATCTGCAGCTTGGGGAGGAGAGTGATTATTCGTTCCCTGCAGGGGGGCTGAGTCTTTTCTCTTGGGGGGTCTACCCCGCCGAGGTGCTCTCGCCAACCGTGCAGGCTCGTCTCTCAACAAGAAGGCAGGTTTAAGTCTGTCAATGCTGACTGTTTCTTTTCTGTCCCCTAAATCAAGCACAAAATGCTTATCACCAGGTTCCAGCACTCTGAATCGTCCATCGTATGGTGGGCGGAAGGTTGGTTTTAAAGCTTCATGCCTAACAAAAACGAATTCAGCGTTTTTTAAAGCTTGGGGAACAAAAACCCGCGGAAAAGAATGATGTGCCGGTCCGGGGAGAGTGTTAGGGCCGTTGCTGCCTAAAAACCTTGGGGCTGGAAGATGCCCTGGCTCTGGGTTCTCTGATAAAAATGCACCTGGGAGCCTGAGAGGTTGTGCAAAAACTAATTCTGCTGGGGAGGCGTCTAGATCCTCTTTAGGCGCAGCACGCAACCCTAATAAAACCCAGGGGAGTTTATTTACCCAATTTGTATCCGTTAGTGAGGCTCTGAGGGCGGCCTTTAAAGATCTGTGAAAACGCTCGCCTGAGGGCGGCCTTTAAAGATCTGTGAAAACGCTCGCATAACCCATTAGCCTGAGGGTGATAAGCGGTGGTGCGGTGAATTGTCGCTCCTAAGCTGCTGGCCATGGCTGACCAAAGCTCCGAGACAAATTGAGGCCCCCTATCAGACGTGATGTCCGATGGGACGCCGAAACGTGCCACCCAGTTTGTCAAAAAAACGCGAGCGACTTCCTCTGCTGTGGTTGACGCCAGAGGGACCGCCTCAGGCCAGCGTGTAGTTCGGTCTATCATTGTTAACAGATGTGTGAAACCTTGGGAGGAAGGTAGTGGTCCCACGAGGTCGACATGAACGTGGTCGAACCTTCTAGCTGGGATCCGAAAAGGCTCTAGAGGGGCTTTTGTGTGTTTGTGTATTTTGGCGCGCTGACAAGAAATGCAAGTCTTTGCCCATTCTTTCACGTTTTTGCGCAGGCCGGGCCACACAAACTTTTCGGCGACCATTTTAACCGAAGCGCGCACACCCGGGTGCGCGAGGGAGTGAATTGAGTCGAAAATACGGCGGCGCCATGCAGCTGGGACTACCGGGTGAGGTCGGCCGGTTGAGATGTCGCATATTAGGGGGGGCACACTGTCGCGTAAACCCCTTTCCTCCAGCCTTAACCCTGTTGGTCCAGACAGGAGTGCACGCACGTCCGCGTCACTACTTTGCTCCTCCGCCATGGCTGCGTAATCTATCCCTACGTGGATTGGGGCTACATATGTGTCCGCGTTGGCGAAGAGTTCTGCGGCTGAGGTAGTGTGATCTGTCTCCTCGCGCTCTGGCGATGTCACAGCGCGAGAGAGGCAGTCTGCTACCACGTTAAGTTTGCCTGCCACATGTCGAATGTATGTGTTGAACTCTGAAATTGCAGCTAGTTGTCTTTGTTGCCTGCCTGACCACGGTTCGGAAATTTTAGCCATCGCAAAGGTGAGCTGTTTGTGGTCTACAAAAGCCGTGAAACGCCGCCCCTCCAACCAGAACTGGAAGTGGCGGATGGATAAATGAAGCGCTAGCAGCTCCCTGTCAAAAGTGCTGTATTTACGCTCAGTTTGGTTTAGCGATTTGCTGAAAAATGCCAAAGGTTGCCAGATTCCGCCAACGTGTTGTTCTACAACCGCCCCTATGGCCAGGTCTGAAGCGTCTGTGGTTAGCGCAATGCGGGCCGAGGGATCAGGGTGAACCAACAATGTGGCGTTAGCTAGGGCACTTTTTACTTTCGTAAAGGCGCGTTCGCGCTCTGGGGTTCATTCGACCGCGTTGGAAGGTTTTTGTTTTCTGAGCGCATCATATAGGGGCTGCATGAGCTGAGCTGCGCGGGGGAGGAAACGATTGTAAAAATTAACCATTCCCAAAAATTCCTGCAGCGATTTGACCGTTTGTGGCAGTGGGGAACTTTTTACTGCGCGAACTTTGTCTGGCAGTGGGACTGCCCCCTTCGGTGAAACTCTGTGTCCCAAAAAATCAATTTGTGACACGCCGAATTTGCACTTGGCTGGATTGATTATTAACCCGTGCTCTTCTAGTCTCCGAAAAACCATAGTGAGATGCTGTTCGTGTTCTTCCTCAGACGAGCTGGCTACCAGCATATCGTCAAGGTAGACGAACACGAAGGGGAGGTCGCTTAATACCGCGTCCATCATCCGCTGAAAGGTTTGAGCAGCGCCTTTGAGGCCAAAAGGCATCCGCAAAAATTCAAAAAGACCGAAGGGGGTTATTACAGCTGTTTTAGGAATGTCTTCTGCTCGAACGGGGACTTGATGATAGCCGCGGACCAGGTCTATTTTTGAAAAAATGCACACACCCGCCAGATGTAGTGAAAAATCTTGGATGTGAGGAATTGGGTAGCGGTCATGCGCTGTCGCATTGTTTAATCTGCGGTAATCGCCGCACGGTCTCCAAGAACCATCGGATTTCGGGACCATGTGAAGCGGTGACGCCCAGGGGCTTTTTGAGCGCCTGATAATGCCTAGTTTTTCAAGGGTGGTTAACTCGTCCCGAGCTATGGCGAGCTTGGTCGCGTCTAAGCGCCGAGCTTTGGCGAATACGGGTGGGCCCGTTGTGGGAATAAAGTGTTCGACCCCGTGCTTAGCCACTGTAGCTGAGAATCTGGGAATTGTGAGTGCTGGAAATTGGGTGAGGAGTTGATCAAACTTACCTCCTGCTGTAGTGACGCTGGCCTGCACGGGTGGTGGAGAAACTCGAGCTGAGCAGGGAATAGAAGCAAAGGACAATGCATTAACCAAGCGTCTGTTTGCTAGATCGACTAATAACCCATGTGCACACAAAAAGTCTGCGCCCAACAAGTTAAAACTCACCGCCGCTACAACAAATGTCCATCTGTAGTTGCGGCCATGGATGCGGAGGGGCAGGTTCCTTTCGCCATAAGTGCCGTTGGCTGCCACCGCTCCATTGCCCCGGGGGACCATGGCCCGGTCCGCTTGGGAGGGCATGATAAAACTCAGTTGAGCTCCCGTGTCAATGAGGAACTGCTTGCCGGTGTGTCCGTCCGTCACATATAGAAGCTTGCTTTTTTCGCCGAGAACCGCCGCTGTTAACGGTTCTCGGCTTTGGCATTTCCCGAAATCGTGAATTTGCAGGGGGGAACGCATTTGTAAGCCTTCTCGGCAAAGCGGTGGTGGTAATAACAGATGTCGCTCCGTCTGTTACGTCTTGGCCGTGTCGCTGTCACGGCGGGCGGATTCTGCTCAGTGGTTTGTGGCTCCCCATGGCTCCGGACATCAGCGTTGAGGTCTGCGGATGCTGCTGTGGGTGTCTGTTCCTTGCAGGCGTTGACGAGTCGCTGCGCTTCGTGAGCCAGCGTGCGGAAGTCTTGCTGGGTGCTGCATCGCATGTTGGCAAGCGTCCCTCTCATGTGTGGCGGCAGCGTACTGAGGAATATAAATTGGAAGAGGAAGTTGTCATTGTCCTCTTCTTTGAGCTGCAACAAGTCCTCCATGAGGGCCTTGGGTCTGCATCTTCTGTGGCCGTAGACCGCCAGGATCCTCTCTGCTCTCTCCTCGGCAGAGGGGACGAAATTCGCCACGATGGTCGCTTTCAGTTCTCTATATTTGTCCTGGGCCGGCGGCCACTGGATTATGCTCTGCGCACATCTCGAAGTAGCGGCGTCAAGTTTGGCGACGATGTGATAAAACTTTGTATCATCAGCCGTGATGCCCGCAAGTGCAAACTGGGCTTCAGCTTGCTGAAACCACGAGGCCGGGTCTTCCTGCCAGAAGTCCGGCAGCTTGACGGTGACGGCGTTTGTGTAGGCCGTCCCTGATGTGTCCGCAGGTGAGAGTGCCTTCCTTCAGCTCTCGCAGCGGCGCCGGTGCTCGGTTGATCCCTCTCTATCACTTCTGCCGTGGGGGAATGTCGTCCATCTGTTCCCCTGTCTGCATGGGCGCCGGCATCTGCCTGGGTCGCCACAGATGAGTCGATCGCGGGGGAACGCCTCTGGTCCATCCTCGCGTCAGGGTCACCAGTGTAGAAGAGCTTGGAATAACGAGGCAATGTAACTTATAAACCAAAGTTTATTATCAGCTTCGCTCCTCTAACAAGTCTCATCTAGTGCAGCAGCAGAAGAAGTAAGAGAGCGAACACATTCGGCTCTATGTACTTATACTCACACATAACAAAAGACATGCATATAAAAGCTGACATCCCTCATTATCTTAATCCCCCTCCTTTGTCTTCGTACCCCTCCACCTGGCCCTGGGAGGTCAGGGCGACCTATCTGGTCTCCACCGCAGCGCCTCGGATGCTCTTTGATCTTCACTGGCGGTTGAGACCTTTTGTCCTGTTCTGAGGTGTGAAGTCGCTTTACATATGTAATCACCAAACATTCTCACATGCTTATACATATGTAGGTTATGGGATATATGATTAATATAGACCACATGGAGCGCCATTTTCTTTCTAATTGACGAGTCTTCTGTTTTAAGCTACGAGTTTCTGTGTTGAACCAAGGAGTTAGAAATCTCTGATTAGACTTTTTTCTTTTTTAAGGGGGCCACCAAGTCTAGAATCTGATGCAGAGAAGCTGAAACACTATCCACCATGTTATCAATTACAGAAGGAGCAAGCTGTCTATAGCTTATTTCCGTTGTGTTGACACATGGCATAGAGGAAACAATCTGCATAAATTTGGTAACAGCATCATCTGAGAGGCATCTACTGTAATAATATTTTTCTTTAGGATCCAAATAGTCAGAAATAGTAAAATCAAAGGTTAACATACAATGGTCTGATAGTACAGGGTTATGAGGAGACACTACAAGATTTTTTATTTCTATGCTATATGTCAGAACAAGGTCCAATGTATGGTGGAGGTAATGAGTAGAATTTCCTACTTTCTGAGAAAACCCAATCGGGTCTAATATTGAATTAAATGCCACATTAAGGCAGTCACTATCTACATCCACATGTATATTAAAGTCCCCTACTATAATTATTCTATCAGATTTCAGCACTAAATCAGCTAAGAAATCAGCAAATTTGGATAAAAATTCTGAGTAGGTTGATGGGGGACGATAAACTATGGCAAATAAAATTGGATTTAACCTAAAATTGCTAAAGTGCCCAATACTGAGGACCAGGCCCTCAAAGCAATTATAACATGTTTTTTGCTTTACATTAACTAGTAATTTGGAATGGTAAATTGTTGCGACTCCTTCTCCACGACCAGAACTTCTGGGATTTTGACAGTTTAAATAACCAGAGGGAGTTGATTTATTTAAATCAACATAATCCTCTTGCCCTAACCAAGTCTCTGTAAGGGAAATTAAATCAATCTGATGATCAATTAACAGATCATGGACTAACAGAGACTTGGGAGTTAGAGACCTAATATTTAATAAACCACATTTAATTTTTAAATTATGAGGAGGAACAGAGGCCAATTCATTCAATTTAGAGGCTTTATGTTTAATTTGAGTTTTACCAATATTTTGCTTTATCACTTTGGGATGCTTATGCATTATATTTTTATTTACTTTGGAGGGAGCAGACAACGATTCTCTGATGGGGAAGACAGGGGCTAAGCTGAGGGGTGGCGGATGAAGAGGAGCTGCAGAGAGGCGTGTAAGACTGCGACTCTGCTTCCTGGTCCCAACTCTGAGTAGTCAAGGTTTTGGAAATTTGGATAAAAAAGATGCCAGATTGTTAGATAAATGAGAAGCACCATCCAAAGTGGGATGAATGCTGTCTCGTCTCATAAGACCAGGTTTTCCCCAAAAAGAGCTCCAATTGTCAATGTAGCCCACGTCATTTTTAGGACACCACACAGACAGTCAGCGGTTCAAGGATGACGAGCGGCTAAACATGTCATCACTGGTCAGATTGGGGAGGGGCCCAGAGAATACTACAGTGGCAGACATCATTTTTGCAAAGTCACACACCGATTCTACATTAAGTTTCGTGGCTTCCGACTGCCGGAGACGGATGTCATTAATGCCGGCGTGAATAACAACTGTGGAGTATTTACAGTTACTTTTAGCCAGCATTTTCAAATTTGACTCGATGTCGCCTGCTCTGGCCCCAGGAATGCATTTGACTATGGCCGCTGAAGTCTCTAGGTTCACATTTCTGACTACAGAGTTGCCAATGACCAGAGTTTTTTCCTCAGTGGGTGTGTCGCTGAGCGGGGAAAAACGATTAGAAACGTGAACAGGTTGGAGGTGTACCGGGGCTTTGCGACTAGGCTTCCTTCTCACCGTCACCCACCCAGTCTCCTCGCTGCTGAGGATTTCTGGGGGACCGCTGACAGGGGGGCCTAAGCTAGCTAGCTCCGCTGCAGCTAAGGGGCGTCCGTCGAGATTAACTGGCGCAGATGGTGTTTCAATGCAGCGGAGCCGGGATTCCAAATCAGACAACCTCACCTCAAGCGCTTCAAAAAGACATTTATTACATTTACCGTTATCACTAAAAGAGGCAGAGGTGTAGCTAAACATCTGACAGAGAGAGCACACCAGAGGAGGAGAGGAAAGAGAGCTAGTAGCCATAGCTTGTGGCTAGCTAGTGGCTAGCTAGTGGCTGGAGAGCAAACCACACAGGCAGGCAGCAAAACAGGAAGTGACGATACGTTACCACAAGGAAGTGACGATCCCCCAGTGATTTCTGTTGTCACTATCGATTTTGCTAATTCAGGACCAACGTTTACAAAAAATTTATTGAAACCACTGACCACATCCTCCATATTATTTATCAAATTGCCATTTTCAATAAAATATTCTGGATAATTAGCATTCTTAGGTCGATTACTAATAATCCCATTGAGTACTTGCCATATTCCTCTTAAGTTATTTTTATTATCCTCTAATATTCTGTTGTAATATTCTTTCTTACAGGTCCACATTATATTAGTAAGCTTATTTTTATATCTTTTATATTTGATCTCAGCCCCCACCGTTCTGCACTTAATGAATTGTTTATATTGTGGAGCGTGTAAATGAAGAGGCAGATTTGTTTCAGCCGATTTTTTACACATCTCTCACATCAAGCATAGACAGAATGACATTTCAGCAGAGACTCCTCTCTTAAATATCATGGCATTCTTCTAGAAACTTCTAACACACAAAAGATGACCTTCGCATCACATTGCATTCAACTCACTCATCCTTAACACCTCCCTGTTATCTCACTAGGGAACCCCTGCTCTTTGTTCCTGTCTAAGATGGTACACAATTAGGCTCTCCCCAGGTGCCACACCACCACTCCCCCCCCTAGCATCTTGGATAGGACAATAGAATAACAGTCCACATGCTGTGATAGAACCATTAAACATCAGTCCACATGCTGCTTGGGCTTCAGTCTTCTCCCGTATCTGCTGTAACCAGGATTCACCGCCTCCGCGGCGCTGCCATGCCTTTGGGGGGTTGTTGTTTGGGGGGAAACCCTTTCTGTCTGTCCGTGTGGGTGCTCTGGGGAATCTTTTGTCTGGGGAGCTCCCCGTGGGGGTCTTCCACGCCGAGGGGCCCTCGCCAACAGCACTTGCTCGTCTGCCTCAACGAAAGCGGGTTTGAGTCTGTCTATGCCAATCCTTTCCCTCCTACCCCCCAAGTCTAGCAAAAAATGCTTATCCCCTGTTTCCAGCACTCTGAACGGTCCATCATAGGGTGGGCGCAGTGGAGGGCGGTGGACGTCGTGTCTGACAAACACGAACTCCGCGTTCTTCAAAGTTTTAGGCACAAAAACACGTGGAAAACTGTGGTGGGCAGGGCCCGGCAGCGTGCCTGTGTCTGCGCTACGCTGCAAAAGCTGAGACAGGCAGCTGCCCGGCGCGGAATTATCTGGCAGAAACTCCCCGGGCAGCCGGAGTGGTTGCACAAAACGAGTTCTGCCGGGGAAGCTTCCAGATCCTCTTTAGGCGCAGAGCGCAACCCCAATAAAACCCACAGTAGCTTGTCTACCCAATTTTCATTCGCCAATGAAGCCCTGAGAGCCGCTTTCAATGATCTATGAAAACGTTCGCATAACCCATTAGCTTGTGGGTTGTACGCGGTTATGCGATGAATTGCAATACCCAGGCTGCGGGCCATTGCTGACCAGAGTTCAGAAACAAATTGAGGGCCTCTGTTGGACGTAATGTCCGACGGGACTCTAAAACGTGCCACCCATGCTGTTAAAAACGCGCGCGCCACCTCCTCTGACGTGGTTGCTGCCAGCGGGACTGCTTCTGGCCAGCGCGTGATGCGGTCCACCATTGTCAGGAGGTGCGTGCACCCCTGTGATGGTGGGAGGGGGCCCATGAGGTCCACGTGAACATGGTCGAACCTCTTAGCCGGAATACGAAACGGCTCCAAGGGAGCCTTCGTGTGTCTGTGCACTTTGGCTCGTTGGCACGCCACGCAGGCTGCCGCCCACTCTTTCACTTGTTTGCGAAGGCTCGGCCACACAAATTTCTCTCCTACCATTTTGACCGACGCGCGCACTCCTGGGTGCGCCAAAGAGTGAATCGACTCAAACACGCGGCGGCGCCACGCGGCCGGGACCACGGGACGCGGGCGACCCATGGAGACATCGCAGATTAGGGGGGGCATGCCGTCTTGCAGCACCCTGCTCTCCAGCCTTAACCCTGTTGGTCCAGACTGGAGCGTGCGCACGTCCACGTCCATAACCTGCTCCGCGGCCATGGCTGCGTAATCTATCCCCTCGTAGACCGGGGCCACCACGGCGCGCGAGACGCAGTCCGCCACTACATTCAGTTTTCCCGACACATGCTGAATATCGGTAGTAAACTCTGAGAACGCGGCAAGCTGTCTCTGCTGCCGGCCCGACCACGATTCTGAAACCTTGGCCATCGCGAATGTTAGCGGCTTGTGGTCAACGAACGCGGTGAAACTGCGCCCTTCCAGCCAGAACTGGAAGTGGCGAATGGCCAGGTGGAGAGCCAGCAACTCTCTGTCAAACGCGTTGTATTTACGTTCACTGTCGCGCAAAGTCCTACTGAAAAAGGCGAGCGGCTGCCAAGCCCCGGCAACGTGCTGCTCCACGACAGCCCCTATGGCCACATCTGAAGCATCAGTGGTGAGCGCTATGCAGGCCGTTGGGTCTGGATGTGCCAGCAATGTGGCGCTTGCCAGGGCTGGACTTCCGAGAACGCCCGCTCTCGCTCCAGGGTCCATTCGACCCTATCCGCGGATTTCTGTTTTTTGAGCGCGGCGTACAATGGTTGCATGAGCTGCGCTGCGTGGGGAAGGAAACGGTTATAAAAGTTCACCATTCCCAAAAATTCTTGTAGTGCCCTGACCGTTTGCGGCCGGGGAAAATCCACCACTGCGCGCACCTTGTCAGGCAGCGGGATCCTCCTTCGTGAGAGACGCGGTGCCCCAAAAAATCAATCTCCGTCACCCCGAACTGACATTTCGCTGGGTTGATTATTAACCCGTGCTCTTCCAACCTCCGGAAAACCGTTGTGAGGTGGGTTTCATGTTCGTCTTCGGACGGGCTGGCTACTAGGATATCGTCCAGGTAGACGAACACGAACGGGAGATCGCGCAGCACTGCATCCATCATGCGCTGGAACGTCTGTGCCGCTCCTTTTAACCCGAATGGCATGCGCAGGAACTCAAATAAACCAAACGGAGTTATTACCGCTGTTTTGGGTATGTCCTCAGCGCGCACTGGGACCTGGTGGTAACCGTGGACCAGATCTATTTTAGAAAAAATGCGCGCTCCGGCAAGGTGAACGGAAAAATCCTGTATGTGGGGAATTGGGTAGTGGTTGTGCGCTGTGGCGTTGTTCAACCTGCGGAAATCCCCGCACGGTTGCCACGAACCCTCAGCTTTAGGGACCATGTGTAGCGGGGATGCCCATGGGCTGTTTGAGCGCCTGATGATGCCCAACCTCTCCAGGTTGGTGAACTCCTTGCGTGCTATAGCCAGTTTAGCTGCGTCCAAGCGCCGAGGTCTTGCAAAAACGGGCGGCCCGGTGGTGGTGATAAAATGCTCCACCCCGTGTTTAGCGATGGCTGCCGAAAACGTCGGGACTGTGAGTGCTGGGAACTGAGTGAGCAGTGTGTGGAACTTACCGCCTACTGCTGTGACGTTGGCTTGTGCTGTTGGCCGGGTCACTCAAGCTATACAGGGGAGAGAGTCAAAGGACAGTGCATTAACTAGGCGTCTGTTAGCGACATCTACCAGTAAACCATGTGCACACAGAAAATCAGCCCCCAGTATATGGTAATTCAACGCTGCTATGACAAAAGTCCACTCATATGTACGGCCGTGTAGAGACAAGAGTAGAGTCCTCTCACCAAAGGACTTAATCTCCGAGCCGTTTGCTGCCGCCATCTCGGGGCCGCTAGATCCTGCCAGCCAGCCAGCGTAGGTCGGCCGGATGAAACTCTTCTGGGCACCGGTGTCCACGAGGAAATGCATCCCCGAGCGTGCGTCCGTCAGGTAGAGCAGCTTGTTCTCCTCCCCGAGGGTCGCCGCTGCTACTGACCCTCGGCCTTGGTGTTTTCCTGAGTGCTGGAATTGGCACGGTGGCATACATCTGCGTGCGTTCTCTCCAAAGCAGCGGTGGTAGGAACAGAGCATGTCTCTCTGGCGCTCCTTGGCCCCCGCTGCTGCTGCTGTCGGTGGCTCCTCGCCTCCTCTGGTCGTCGCGCTGAGCTCTGTCACTGCCGCGATGGTCGTGAACGCCCTGGTGGCAATGATGATCCGGTCTGCTTCCCGGGCTAGTGCACGATAGTCCCGCTCGGCCAGCAACGGCGAATTGGCCAGGGTCACTCTTGCCGCTGTCGGAAGGCTCCGGAGGAAGAGGTGGGTAAAGAGAAAGTGGTCGTCGTCCGTGCCCCTTAACGTCAGCATCTTCTCCATTAGGTCTATGGCCGACACATCTCCTAACTCGGTTCGCGTCAGGAGTCTCTCTGCTCTCTCACCGTCCGAGAGTGTGTAGCGCTGGATGAGCGCAGCCATTAGCGCCTCGTACTTGTTGCCGGTTGGTGGCTGATCGAGCAGGCTCGCTACGTGCTGAGCTGTGCGGGCGTCGAGCACTGCGACCACATAGTGGAATTTGGTGTTATCTGCCGTTATCCCCCGGAGGGCGAACTGCGCCTCGATGAGGTGGAACCAAGAGCGCGGGTTGTGCTGCCAGAAATCCGGTAGCTTGACTGCGACCGCACATGCGTGGCTGGAGGTTCCTGACGAGGTCGGCTCCGCGGATCTTGACTCGTGTTCCATGATACGTCTTGGGTCACCAGTGTGGAGCGTGTAAATGAAGAGGCAGATTTGTTTCAGCCGATTTATTACACATCTCTCACATCAAGCATAGACAGAATGACATTTCAGCAGAGACTCCTCTCTTAAATATCATGGCATTCTTCTAGAAACTTCTAACACACAAAAGATGACCTTCACGTCACATTGCATTCAACTCACTCATCCTTAACACCTCCCTGTTATCTCACTAGGGAATCCCTGCTCTTTGTTCCTGTCTAAGATGGTACACAATTAGGCTCTACCCAGGTGCCACAATATAATGTATTCTTCTTTTTACATGCATTTATTAACCCCTTGGTGACCCAAGGAATATTTTTCTTTTGTTGCCTGTCACTGTATTGTTTTATAGGACAGTTTTTATTGTACAATGATTGAAATATCTTTAAAAATTTATCATACGCTTTATTTATATCATTTTCATCATAAACTATCTTCCAATCTTGTATTAATAATTCCTTTGTCAGTAAATACATAGATTCTTCGGTTCTTATTCTTTTATATTTAATATTTTTGGTATACTTTTTTTTTAAGATTTAGTATACTTTATTGATCCCCAGAGGGGAAATTGAGGGTCATCCACCACCTGGATGGATGAAGCAGCCAGGATACGGCACTATCCCTTAACCATTCACACACACATTCACACCTAGGGCCACTTTAGAGTCTCCAATTAACCTAACCTGCATGTTTTTCTTCCTATAATCACATTGATAGACAACAAAAATAGGCAGGTGGTCACTGATATTCAATAAAAGCCCACTCCTGATATTATTTTCCATTTCCATTTCCATTTCCATTTTCAAATGAAAACCCACAGCTCAAGACGATATCAACATATCAAAACAGCGCAGAGAAGCAACAGTGTCAAAACTGGCCTGGAAAAGAGTTTGTGTGATTGATTTTTTTTCCACATAAGGCAATTGTGATTTTATTATATTATTTCTGCTGAAAGTAAAATCATCCTCTTTGAATTTTGAAGCCGAGTGCTGGCTTTACTCCAAATGGAACGACTTTGTTTTAAAAAACGTTATATTACTTTTCTCAGTTTTCATTTTTATTAATCACATTGCCTACCGAAACTGAATATCTGAGCATTTTGTTTTATTTCCCCGACAACCCGATCAGGGAAATAAAAAAAAAAAAAAAAAAATTGAAGCCCAAATTTTTGTAAACCGAATGATTAAATCACGATGACCTTATATGGAAAAAAAATCAATTACACAAACTCTTTTCCGGGCGAGTTTTGACACTGTTGCTTCTCTGCGCTGTTTTGATACGGGTGATCGTCCATATTGTAACGTATAACTGCGTTATAATGACACAGCAGTGTTTAGCAGGATTAGGGCAAGATGTATCATGTGTGTGTAACCATGATTGAAACGGAGGTCTGGGAGAATGACCTCCCCTCCTCTTTGTGCTCAGAAGTAGCTGGAGTTGGTGGTGTGTAAATAAAGCCTGTTCGTCTCAACCATCTTGCTCCTCTTCTTTGTGTGAATCCCGCAAACGTCACACTGGTGTCAGGAGTGGGGATGGCGCAAGATGAGGATCCAGGTGGAGGTCCAGCGGCCGGGGCGGTTCATCGCTCGGCTGGGAACGGAGCGTAGAGCTGAGACGCCGGGCCCCGGAGAGGCTCGCCGCGATGGACGGAGCAGCGGACCCGACGGGACTGCTCTGCCTTTTTCAAGGCAGAACGGGCCGAGCAGAGCAAACAAGCCCTGTTTCCCGCCCTTTTCAGGGCAGGACGGGTTGGCGATTCCAGAGCAATTAGGAGCGGCAATCGACCGGGAGATGACCATCCCATCCGTCCAGCAGCGGGCCAAGATTCCCCGCTACAATGGCGAGAACCTGTTGGATGACCACCTGCTGAATGACTGGTCACCGGAGGAAACCTCCGTGCTGAGAGCGAGTGGGAGGAGGAGCTACGGCAGATCACGGCAGCGCGTGCACGAAGGAGACAGCGGCGGCGACGCGAGGAAGGGGGGGCTTCCACTGTGCAGAGCCAGGGTGCATCGCATGGTACTGCCCCACACGCAGCGCATGACAAACTGGCCCCTCGCCGATGTTAAATTAGAGCGAGGTTGCATGGATGGAGAAAAAGCCGCCTCCTGCAGATGCTCCCCCCGGCGGTGACGTCACAGAGGCCTTTGGAGCACAGCAGCAGCGGAGCGAGCAGGACAGATCCGGTCTTTTCCTGGGCTCGGCAGGGGCTGGACGCCTGGACGCAGGCCAGCGGCCGCCTGGGAGATCCTGGCAGCGGTAGGAGTCGTGACTCCCGCTGCCAGAGGAGGAACTGTGCGTGTCCTACTGCCACCCGCAGATGCTTCCCCTTTCGGTGACGTCACAGAGGCCCTTGGCGCAGCAGCGACGCGCAGCAGTGGAGCGAGCAGGACAAAGATCCGGCCATTTTCCAGGCGCGGCAAGGGCTGGACGCATGGACGCGGGCCAGCGGCCGCCTGGGAGACCTGGCGGCGGTGGGAGTCGGCCGGAGCGGGCATGGGACTCCCGCTGCCAGGGAAGGGACTGTGCGTGGTCCTACAGAGCCTGTCAGATGTGTCCATCTGCCTGCTAGTGGCCAAACCGGAACCCTACCCCAACCAGATACTCCGACCGAGACTCAGATGGACACTGGATGGCCCGTGTATGCCGCCCCGGCACCGGGCTGACTCGCGTTGGATTTCTGAAAGTGGACTTTGAATTTTCTGGGGACAGAAACCAGTCCTGGGGAGGGCAGTGTAATGTCGGGGCCATGTTAAGGGGGGCAGGGATTTCCCAGCATGCTTTGCCAGTTGAAAACGTTACTGTGTGTGTGTATTAAATGTGTTATTACTGAGTTATACTGCTGTGTCATTATAACTGCGTTATAATGACCCAGCAGTGTTTAGCAGGATTAGGGCAAGATGTATCGTGTGTGTAACCATGATTGAAACGGAGGTCTGGGAGAACGACCTCCCCTCCTCTCTGTGCTCAGAAGTAGTTGGAGTTGGTGGTGTGTGAATAAAGCCTGTTCGTCTCAACCATCTTGCTCCTCTTCTTTGTGTGAATCCTGCAAACGTCACAATATCAAAACAACGCAGAGATACGGACGATTGCCCAAATCAAAACAGCAGAGAAACTACAGTGTCAAAACTGGCCTGGAAAAGAGTTTGTGTAATTGATTTGTTTTTTTCTACATTAGGCAATCGTGATTTTATTACATTTTTTTCCACTTAAAGTAAAATCCTCCCCTATGAATTTTGAAGTCGAGTGTTGACTTTACTCCAAATAGAATGACTTTGTGTTAAAAAAAACATATTACTTTTTTCATTTTTCATTTTTATAAATCTCATTGCCTACTGAAACTGAATATCTGAGCATTTTTTTTTTTATTTTCCAGAACACCCAATCGGGGAAATTTAGATCTATCTGTATTTTACCATTCAGTGTTTTGGAGGCGACTGATGTCCATCTCTAACCTTCACCGTCTGAACCTTCATCCTCTGAAACGTGTGAGTCATCGTCGCTTCCTGAACGATATGGTTCAAATAAATAGGGTTGCAGTCCTTCGTTTGAACCAACTTGCTCTTCTTCATCACTCGATCCTGCTTCTTCCTCAAAAACTATCGACAAATTGCTCAAATCTTTGCTGAAATCGCTCACAACCTCCTTTGCTTCAGTGTACTCAGCCATGCTTGTTTTCATCTTTGGTTCACCTCATTACGTCACAAAATGATGGCGGCGTTTGACCCAGTTTCAACAAACGAACATCGCAATAGTCTGCATCACAAAGTAATTTATGGTAGTATATGGAAACAAAATTTTATTGAAGTTTTTGTCTACACAGAATAAAAACACAATAGTTCTTCTTTCTAATGATGTCTTGGTTGAATTATGTCACAGACTCTTAAGCTGTAATGGTTTATATTGTTTTCTTGTAATATTTGATACAGAACAAAAAATATTGTAAACTAAATCTGAGCTGCTGTTTATAAATGGGAGAAATAAGAGTTTTTGTTTTGTTTTCACCTCTGCCAAGGGAGGAGCTCATGTTTTCAGTGGCGTTTGCTGGTTTGTCTGTTAGTTTGACTGTTAGCAACATAACTCAAAAAGTTATGAACCGATTTTGATGAAATTTTCAGGAAAGGTGTGTAATGGCACAGGAAACAGATGATTAGATTTTTGTGACCATCTGAGAGGGCATACCTCCACCAAGGGCTTTGTTTGTATTTGTGCAGTCGGGTTACACAAAAACTACTGGATGGATTTGGATGAAATTTTCACCAGAGGTGGTTCTTGGGTGAGAGAGGAACACATTATATTTTAGTGATGACCCAAGAATGCATACCTCAGCCAAGGCTCTTATCTTCTCACAGCGTGTTAGCAACACTACTCCAGAACTAATGGACAGACTTTGATGCAATTTTCACCACAAGTGGCTCTAGACCTACACAGGAACCCATTACATTTTGGAGGTGATTCATGGGAGACGGAAGGAGCCTTTGCTCCTTGTGCTCTCTGAGTGCCTTTCTAGTTTCTGAATATGTTGAAGGTAAACAATGCTGACCTGTAAAAATGTCCTTTTTGCATGAATTAAAAAAAAAAAACGGTATTCTGCAATATTGTGGAAAATGTTGTTATCATAAAAATTCACAGAAATATCATGATATCATTTTTAGGCAATATTACCCACTCCTACACACACCTTCCAAAAAGTTCAACTTTTGTCTCGTCAGTCCACAAAGTATTTTCCCAAAAGTCATGGGGATCATCAAGATGTTTTCTGGCAAAACTGAGACGAGTCTTAAGTGATATTCAGTGTTTCACAAGATGTGACACCATGGTTAAGTAAAGATAATATTGACGAAGGATCCTTTCTATCAGCATGCTTCATTAAAATACAGGCACCCCTGATGACACACTGTCAGTGGGAGAAGGCCTCAAGACAATCTGACTGAAATATAGTTTGATTCTAAAGTAAACTGACTATTGACATTTGGAAGTTTGATATTTAGAGACTGGACTTAGATAAGATAAGATAAGATAAGATAAGATAAGCCTTTATTAGTCCCACAATGGGGAAATTCCAGGATTGCAACAGCACAGGGATAGCAACACTCAGAGCAACAATCAGAAGGCAAGAAAAAACAAGAACATCTAGTAAACATATGTACATATTACTATAAATATATAAATATATATATATATATATATATATATATATATATATATATATATATATATATATATATAGACACACAGTGCGGAGCATTGTGGTTGGTGAATGTGCAGCAGAAAGTCTAAGCTCTCTCTTCGCGTATGCGGCGGGCCAGCTGGAAGTCTTTGGGCATGATGGTGACCCTCACCAGGTAGGTCTCGCTGGCCTCCTGCAGAGCCATGACGGCGAAGCTCAGGAAGTGCAGGTCGGTCTTGAAGTCCTGAGCGATCTCCCTCACCAGGCGCTGGATGGGCAGCTCACGGATGAGCAGCTCTGTGGATTTCTGGTAGCGACGGATCTCTCTCAGAGCCACGGGCCTGTAACGGTGAGGCTTCTTCACTCCGTCGGTGGCCAGAGCGCTTTTCTGAGCAGCCTTGGTGGCTAGCTGCTTCCTGGGGGGCTTTTTCCTCCAGTAGATTTTACGGGCGGTCTGCTTGGTTCTTGCCATTGCTCTGGTCTGGTCAGATGACCTGATTATTACGGTTAGAATGACTTCAGATGACACTGATAGCACAACATAACAAAAATCATTTTTTTGTAAGTTGACTGTGTTTTTTCAAATGATTTAAGACAATTTTACGCCACTGGATCTGAAAATGACATCCGTTTCTCTCGATCAGGTCAGGTTTTTGTGCTAAGTTGTACATGTACTTACATGCACTTACTTACATGTACTTACCTTTATTAAAGGTAAGTACATGTAAATTGTATGGTATGCCATCATTATTCAAAATTCAGAAAATTTCAAGAAATAAAAAAGAATTTTGCATCATATAAAGCGAAAATACCCGTACATGTAAACAAAAATGTAAAGAACAACATGTGACCATAGTTCAAAAAATTGACCTGATTTTATTTATTTATTTAGCGAATGCAAAGCCCTTAAGCCAAGCAGTTGCCTCCTGGTTTGCTGTATGGAGGGTGTGTAATCCTCCTTCCAGTCTTTGGAGCGGGCAAGCCTCTATGATGTGTTCCATAGTTTGCTCCTCTCCACATGCGCACAGTGGGCTAGGGCTACTGCCCCATCTGTGAAGGCTGGCCAAGCAGGGGCCATGTCCAGTCCTGAAGCGATTGAGTGTAGACCACTGTCTCCTTGGGAGGTTGGTGCCCGGGACCTGTTGGTTGGGGTTTATCACCAGCTGTTTGTTTGGGACCTCCTTAGTCTCCCATTCCTCTTGCCAAGCTGTCTGGATGGTAAAGTCAGCTGGGGGAGGGTTTTTCCAAATCGGCCGTCTGGATGAAAGTCGGGCAGTGGGTGGGGTGTAGATATCTGCATGGATTGGTAAGTGAGGAAAATCTTTAACTTTTTGGAGCATCCTTTGAGTTAATGCTGCTCGCCGGATGTGTGGAGGGGCTATGTTTGACAGTACAGAGAGCCAGGGGAGTGGTGTTGAGCGGATTGTTCCAGTTATAGTTGATGTGTGTAAGATGACCTGGACCAGACAGGGGCACAATATTCTGCTACAGAGTATGAAAGGGCCAGTGCTGAGGTGTGCAGGGTGGAGACTGCCGCCCCCCATTTTGCACCAGCGAGCTTGCAGAGCAGGTTGTTTCGTACTTTCACCTTAGCAGCCGTCCCCTTTAGATGTTCCTTGAAGGATAAGGTCCTATCAAGGGTCACTCCAAGATAAGTTGGATTTGGGGCATGCTTAAGCTTGAGTCCGCTCAGGTGGATGTTTAGTTCTCTGGCAGCTTTTGCATTGTGGAGATGAAATACACTGGAGACGGTTTTTGCTGGGCTTGGTTTTAGGCGCCAGATTTTGCAGAACTGGTCCAGTTTAGCAAGATCTTCCGTGAGCACCCGTTCCAGTGGTTCAAAGTCTGGTGCTTGGAATGCCAAACAGATGTCATCTGCATAGATGAATTTGCGGGATTTTGTAGTAGGCAGGTCGTTTATGTAGAGGTTGAACAGAGTTGGAGCTAGAACTGAGCCTTGTGGGAGTCCATTTTTCTGCATTCTCCATGCACTTGTGTTCTGACTGAGGTGGACTCTGAACCTTCGGTTGGTCAGCAGGGTTTTTATAATTGCTGTTGCCCAAGCAGGGATCGCCTTTATAAGTTTCAGGAGGAGGCCTTTGTGGCAGACCGTATCATAGGCGGCTGTAAGATCGATAAACACAGCCCCTGTCTTCAGTCTGCTCTCGAAGCCATTTTCAATGAAGGTGGTTAGGGCCAGTACTTGTTCTCCTGTACTGCGGTCCTTGCGGAAACCTGCTTGATCCACACTTAGAATATCCTCTATTTCTGGGGAAATGCGTTGCAGTATTAGGCGCTCCATGATTTTGTAAGGAACGCTGAGTAGGGAGATTGGGCGGTAGCTTGCTGGTAGTTTGTGGTCTTTGCCAGGTTTTGGGATGGCAATGACCTTTGCTGTCTGCCATTTCTTTGGGATCGAGTTCGTTTGTGTGATCCTTGTGTAGAATTGTGTCAACCAGGTTAGGGCTCGGGGGCCAAGATTTTTCATGAATTCTGGGAAGATGTTATCGTATCCTGCTGCCTTTCCACATTTCAGGCCCCGTAGGACTTTCTCCAGTTCAGCAGCTTCGAAGGGTTCAGGGTTAGTTTCCTCTACAGGCATTTTTTGGTGTTTTTTTAGCTCAGTTGTAACTGCTCTTCTGGTGTCTTTGTCTTGGGGTGCTTTGGCGATAGTCAGTAGGTGGGATGCAACTTGGTTGGGTGTGACGGATGCTCGGCTTTGGCTAGGGGGCTTCTGTGCAGCTCCTAGGCGATGGATGAGGCTCCAACATTTCCTGCTAGAGTGCGTAAAGCTCCGGTCAGCAACTGTCTCCTCCCATTTCTTTCGCCGGGCTGTATTTAGCGATTCAATGAGATGGTCTGCTATCTCTGGGTCCCCTGATGTTTGATAGGATTGTAGGAGGGCAGCACTTTCTCCGTCCAAACATGGGACATAGAGGGGTCGGTAGCCTCGTGGGATTGCAGTATGGGCAGCCTTGAAGATTGCGCTGCAGAAGCGGTTGTATGCTTCATCTACAGTGATGGTGTGGAGTGGGATGGTAACAACGCTCCGGTCCAGAGTTTCACTGAATTTCTTCCAGTTGGCTTTGTGGAAGTTCCAGCGCATCTTCCTTGGGCTGTATATGACTGGAAGTTGTAGGCCAATGTGTACAAGCAGGGGCCGGTGTTGGCTGTGTGGAAAATCATCAAGAATGAGGATCTGTGTAGGATATGGCTCCCCATTCAAAGAGCTGACCCAACACAGGTCAGGAGAATAGTCCTTCTTCCACCTAGCAGAGTGGAAGGTTCCTCTTTGTTTGGGGTCGTATATCAAAGCGAGGTCATTTCTGGATGCCCAGTCTGAAAGTGCCTCCCCATCACTGTCCACTGCTGGGTACCCCCAGTCAGGGTGATGGCTGTTAAAGTCCCCCACATAGATGGCAGGGTGGGGTAGGGTGGGTAAGACCTGCAGATCCCAGTTGGCATTAGGGGGCTTGTACACATTGACAATATGGAAGCCACCAATGATTATGGTGTCTGAGAAATGTGTTGTTATCAGGTGATTTGCTTCAACTATGTCAGAACGCACATAGGTGGCACGTCCATGTTTAGCATGTAGAACATAGCACAGGAGGTCAAAGCCTTTGATGGTGAAGCGGCCAGCTTCCTCTGTGCCAATATGAGTCTCTTGGAGGCAGATTACATCAATCGAATGTTGGAAGGCGAGGACTTCGATAAGGCTTCCGATAAGGCTTTCGATAAGGCCTCCGCCAGTACCCTAAGCCCGGGTACTGGCGGAGGGCGCGACGAGAACGCTGATCCATTGCCCCCCATTGACCTGATTAAGCAAAACCAATGTAATTTTTGGATTCAGCACATCAAAACTGTCCTAAATCAGCTAAAAAAAAAAAAAACCCTTAGACAATAAATTTGGTGTTGACCAGTGTTATCTACCTCCTGCTACCTTTTCTGTTTGATGTTTGTTTGTTTTGTCCTGAATTGTTTATGTTTGTCTACCTTCCCTCGGGGTGATATAGGGAAAAAAGATGTGGGGGGGGCAGTATCTGGAATATACTTTAGGAACAGCTTCCTTATTTGTTGGAAATTTCTTTTAATCTTTCCATATTAATTGTGACGAGATATTTGATTGTCATTTTTCTAAATACTTTTCTTGTATTTCTGCTGTTTTTTTGTTTTTTTTTCTTTTCTTGTTTCGCTGGTGACTTAACCTCTTTCGCTCCGTTGTACCACGGACGGGCAAGTCTCTGCATCCTAGAGCACATGAGAGCGCACGAGGGCGCTCTCGTGCGCTCTAGGACGCATCATGGAGATTGTGATGTAGGTGGTGTATGGCGTCCAAGTGCGCACTGAAAATAAAAGCTGCAGACACAACCGCGAACAGATTAGTTCATCTGATTGACCTCTCATTCGACTAATAAGAGCCTTGAATTGGGTTTCTGAAACCTTGAAGAACCAATGAATGAAAACCTAGGAAGGAAGACCCGCCTACTGTGAATGCAGGAGCCAATTGAAGCACAGAAGTTCGGGCTGGGTGAAGAGAGACTTACTGCTGCCACAGATGAAAAAAAAGGATGCAGGAAGAACCTGCTGCAGACCCAGCAGCACGGAGGCCACCCACAAGTGCAACCTGCACTCATTCCAGCAGAATAGACGTTTAGGATTCTCTTCCGTCATCATAGACCAACGGAGGCCGACGACAAAGGTCGTAAATCATTTGCCAAAACCGCAATAATGGAATTATGTTTTGACCGGGATCCACGAGCGGACCAGCGTCGCGTTCGTCTGACAATGGGGAAGAGAAGTTCGCCAGGACAATGTGGCTGTGAAGAGGTAAGGTGTTATAAGCTAAATTATTATTTATCCCTGAAAATTGTAATCAAAAAATGACTTTTGACCGATTGATAAATTACAACTGTACGGCGCACGAAGTACGAAGTGCGTGTGCCGCATTACACGGTTCTTCACTGCCTCCGAACCATGAACGCCCCCCCCTGCCGCTACAATTTTGTAGCGGGGGGGTGGGGGGAGCCGCGGTGACAGCGTTGCTGTGGAAACATGCCACATCCGAGTGTAATCCGTCATGTAGCGAGGACAGAACTCCGTCCTCTGTAGCGGGGGGGTGGGGGGACAACCACACACACACACACACACACACACACACACACACAGACACACAGACACAGCCCTGAATGTGACCTTTCATTTGAGCCCAAGATGAAGCTTCTATGTTGAATCATTCAAAAGTTACAGACGTTTTTCCAAACTGCCATTTGGCACAATTTGGCACAGTTCCAAAACGCCTGGGAATAGCCTGAGAACAAAGCTGTGTAATATATTCATTTTTTGTGGTATTGTTACAAAATTTTGACCTCAGATGGATAACACTTGGTTCTACATTTCTGTTGCATTTTCCAGCCTGGATCTGAAGCTGTGTGTTATTTGCAAGCATTTGTATCCAAAAAAACACCCAGGCCAAATTTATTTTCTTCACGTTCACTATGTTTAGATGACTGTAACTCAGTGGCAGGAGCACTTAGAGAGATCATGCTTTTTTGCCAAAAAATTCAAAGTGCTTTCTTTTAAATGAGACCAACCCCATGAAGATGCTGCAAAGGGTTGAAGAACAGCTTTCGATTTACTTTGGGCACATTTTTTTTTGGCGTTTTTAGGAAAATTGACCGGAGTGCAAGGGGTTAAAAAAAAAAAGTTGCTAATTCAAGGGAAAATCATTTATTTGCAGTGGAAAAGTTGCAAATTTACTGAGGAAAAAAATTACAAGAAATAAAACAAATTTTTGAAGGAAACAAAAGGAATTTACGAGGAACAAAGTTTCTAATTTGAGAGAAAGGTTGTTAATTCACATGGGGAAAATAAGCAATTTTTAAAATTTGGTGAAATAAGTGACTAATTTAGTGCAAAACAGCTGCTACTCTGAGGTGAAAAAGTCCCAAATATTCAGGAAAAATGCAAAATCTAAAAGTTAATTTTTAAAGTGCAAAAATTATAATTCATTTTTTTAAAAATATAATGCTGTAATTTTTCTTGTAGTAAAACATTTTTCATTTAATCTTTCCTTTACGTCATAAATTGAGACACTGTAGAAGAGCTTGGAAGAATGAGGCGATGTGATATATAAACCAAAGTTTATTATCAGCTCCTCTAACAAGTCTCATCCTAGTGCAGCAGCAGAAGAAGGAAAAAGAGGCCGGAATACTTTCGGCTCTATGAACTTATACTTGCACATAACAAAAGACATGCATATCAAAAGCTGACATCCCTCATTATCTTAATCTCCCCCATTGTCTTCGTACTCCTCCTCATGGCCCTGGGGGGTGAGGGCAGCTCCTCCGGTCTCCACCACAGTGTCTGGGAACATCTTTGTTCTTCACTGGCGGTTGAGAGTCTTTGTCCTTTCTGAGGTGTGAAGTCGCCTTACATATGTAATCACCAAACATTCCCACATGCTTCAACATATGTAGGTTATGGAATATATGATTAATATAGCCCACAGACACTAATTTTATTGCTTTTTTTTGCAGTTATACAACTATTTTTACCTAAAGTCACAAAGCAAAAATTTGCATTTATTTATTCACTAAATTACATTAAAGTAATTTATGGATTAAAAAGTCAGTTATTAATGTAGAAAAACTGTTATTTTATGAGGGAAAAAGTTCTTAATTTACCAGGAAAAGGCACTAATTTACTAATAAAATAAATTCCAAATTATAGAGAAAAAGTCATTAATTTAGTCATCAATTTAAAAGGAAAAAGTCTAATTAATGGTGAAAAAGTGCCTTTTATTCCCTCACTGATGGCACTGAAGTTATTAATGAATATTAATTAATAATAGGTCCATAATTGCTTTATTCAGTTTTACATTAATTGCCAATACAGTCTTAAATGTTTTGTTTTTAAATAATTTTATTTTGCTGATTTTTTTTTTGTTCAATTTCTTTTTCTCTTCTTTTCTTTTCATCTTTCCCTGTATATTGAAGTTTGGCAAATCTTCATCTACGATGTCTGCCACTGTAGTATTCTCTGGGCCCCTCCCCAATCTGACCAGTGATGACATGTTTAGTCGCTCGTCATCCTTGAACCGCTGGCTGTCTGTGTGGTGTCCTAAAAATGACGTGGGCTACATTGACAATTGGAGCTCTTTTTGGGGAAAACCTGGTCTTATGAGACGAGACAGCATTCATCCCACTTTGGATGGTGCTTCTCATTTATCTAACAATCTGGCATCTTTTTTATCCAAATTTCCAAAACCATGACTACTCAGAGTTGGGACCAGGAAGCAGAGTCGCAGTCTTACATGCCTCTCTGCAGCTCCTCTTCATCCGCCACCCCTCAGCTTAGCCCCTGTCTTCCCCATCAGAGAATCGTTGTCTGCTCCCTCCAAAGTAAATAAAAATATAATGTATAAGCATCCCAAAGTGATAAAGCAAAACATTGGTAAAACTCAAATTAAACATAAAGCCTCTAAATTGAATGATTTGGCCTCTGTTCCTCCTCATAATTTAAAAATTAAATGTGGTTTACTAAATATTAGGTCTCTAACTCCCAAGTCTCTGTTAGTCCATGATCTGTTAATTGATCATCAGATTGATTTAATTTCCCTTACAGAGACTTGGTTAGGGCAAGAGGATTATGTTGGTTTAAATGAATCAACTCCCTCTGGTTATTTAAACTGTCAAAATCCCAGAAGTTCTGGTCGTGGAGGAGGAGTAGCAACAATTTACCATTCCAAATTACTAGTTAATGTAAAGCAAAAAACATGTTATAATTCCTTTGAGGGCCTGGTCCTCAGTATTGGGCACTTTAGCAATTTTAGGTTAAACCCAATTTTATTTGCCATAGTGTATCGTCCCCCATCAACCTACTCAGAATTTTTATCCGAATTTGCTGATTTCTTAGCTGATTTAGTGCTGAAATCTGATAGAATAATTATAGTAGGGGACTTTAATATACATGTGGATGTAGATAGTGACTGCTTTAATGTGGCATTTAATTCAATATTAGACTCGATTGGGTTTTCTCAGAAAGTAGGAAATTCTACTCATTACCTCCACCATACATTGGACCTTGTTCTGACATATGGCATAGAAATAGAAAATCTTGTAGTGTCTCCTCATAACCCTGTACTGTCAGACCATTGTCTGTTAACCTTTGATTTTACCATTTCTGACTATTTGGCTCCTAAAGAAAAATATTATTACAGTAGATGCCTCTCAGATGATGCTGTTTCCAAATTTATGCAGATTGTTTCCTCTATGCCATGTGTCAACACAACGGAAATAAGCTATAGACAGCTTGCTCCTTCTGTAATTGATAACATGGTGGATAGTGTTTCAGCTTCTCTGCATCAGGCTCTAGACTTGGTGGCCCCCTTAAAAAAGAAAAAGTCTAATCAGAGATTTCTAACTCCTTGGTTCAACACAGAAACTCGTAGCTTAAAACAGAAGACTCGTCAATTAGAAAGAAAATGGCGCTCTACTAATTTAGATGAAATCTATTTAGCTTGGAGAAATCATCTTTTAATTTATAAAAAATCTCTTAGAAAAGCTAGAACAAGTTATTACTCTGCATTAATAGAAGAGAACAAGAATAATCCCAGGTTTCTTTTCAGTACTGTAGCCAGGTTGACAAAGAGTCAGGACTCTGTCAATCCTAGCATTCCCTTAGAGCTTACTAGTCAGGACTTTATGAACTTTTTCAATAATAAAATTTCATCCATCAGAGATAAAATCAATCAGATTCTTCCCACAGTTAACTTAAATACTGTAACTACTACAACTCCTTCTTTTGATGTCTGTCTTGATGAGTTTACTCCAATCGACCTTTGTGAGTTAGACAAAATAGTTTCCTCATCCAAACCTTCAACTTGTCTTTTAGACCCTATTCCTACTAGGTTATTTAAAGAAGTCTTCCCACTTATTGGTAGCTTTATTCTTCATATAATCAATTCTTCATTAACTTTAGGCCATGTACCGCAGGCTTTTAAAACAGCTGTAATTAAACCCTTACTCAAAAAGCCAACGCTAGATCCAGGAGCTTTAGCTAACTATAGACCAATCTCTAATCTCCCTTTCATTTCAAAAATCTTAGAAAGAGTTGTTGCTACGCAATTATTCGACCACCTGCAGGGAAATGGTTTACTTGAAGAGCTTCAATCTGGGTTTAGAATCCATCATAGTACTGAAACAGCCTTAGCGAAGGTCACTAACGACCTCCTCATTGCATCTGATAATGGACTAGTTTCTGTACTTGTCCTTTTAGACCTTAGTGCAGCTTTTGATACTATCGATCATAATATTCTACTTGATAGATTAGAACACTATGTTGGACTTAATGGAACTTTGTTGCAGTGGTTTAGATCTTATTTATCTGATAGGTTCCAGTTTGGTCATGTAAATAATGAGTTTTCTTTCAACTCAAAGCTTAGTCATGGAGTTCCACAGGGATCTGTGCTAGGCCCTACTCTTTTTAGTTTATATATGCTTCCGTTAGGCAACATTATTAGAAAGCACTGTATACATTTTCATTGTTATGCAGATGACACACAATTATACCTGTCAATGAAGCCAGATGATAGTAATCAATTAGCCAAGTTAGAAGCCTGTCTTAAGGAAATCAAAGCTTGGATGACTTGTAATTTCCTGCTATTAAATTCAGATAAGACTGAAGTCATTCTTGTTGGTCCAAAAAACCTTAGAAATTCCTTTCCAAATCAAACTTTCAGTTTGGATGCAGTTACTCTTTCTCTTAACCCTTGTGTGACCCCCGGGGGTCACCCGGACCCCACCTCCTCGTATCTTGTCCCAGCGCCCCCTAGCGGTCTGGGTGTGTGTTTGGCGGCGGTGGTTAGACCGGAAACTCAACCCACTATATCGACATCCCCCCCCCATCACATCATAGCGCCCCCCT